>VNWX01000759.1:0-18814 GCA_009869905.1 Ceratophysella communis | reverse complement strand
CGCCGATTTTGCGCCGCCGCCGAAAGCATCGGCGAAATATCGGCGCGCCGCCGCCGCCGATAGCGAAAGCTCCAAACGCCGCCGCCGAAGCTCTTTACCTCGGCGCATCCCTCTACCGAGAATAATAACACATGATCTGGTTCCTCTGCAGAAGAGCTCTGTTTACGTTTACATTCCCACTACGACCCCACCCCCAGCGCAGCTGAAGCTCCCCCACTTGCACACGACCAGAAGGCAAGGCAAGGGGGGAGCAGGGTACTATAGCACGTACCCATAGCCCACTCGTTCCCTCATGTCCACAGCAACTCCATTCATGCCCTCTCTGCTGCCTTCAGTCAAGTCAAAGTCAGCTCATCTCCTTGGCATTGCCAATTGACGTGCCATTTTACCATGAATTGCCCATCATGAACAAAGAAGACTCATCCTCGTCACAAACACACACGCCATGCCGCCTCTCACAACAAAAACACAAACAAGGCAAACCTCTGATGGAATGCATAGCAAGGCTTTTTTTACATAACACCCAGCTTTTACCTTCTCGTGGACCGTGACCCTATAATTCGTTCTTTTCAGACAACTCTGCGCTCCTGCTGAACTCGGATTTTCAAGAAAAATTGCGATTCACAGAAAACCTCATTATTATGCTCGCAAGATAGATGGAAAATTAGCAGTAGAATAGGGTCATCAGAATAACGTGATGACGACGCCTAAAACCTTATGAAATACCGATGAGGCCTGGGCACGCTTAGCGTTGGATAAATAAATACTATTGCGAATTGCGAACATAATTAATTGGCTCAATTATGATAAATAATCAAAATATGAGCAATGGGAAACTCAAAACATAGCAGCGTTATTTACTCGCTTTTAGCCTCGTCCTAAAACCAAAGTCCGAATTAACTCCCTAATTTACTATGATGGGCTACAAGCTACAATTAATATAAGTCCGATTTCCGTAACATGTAACGTGCACTGGACTCTAGACAAATGGTTTCGTTTATCATGGTATTCGTGTATTTCAAACCGCATCTAATGTGCAGCTCTCCTGGCGCCTCAAACTTTAATTAATTAACGCTTAATTGATATCAAGCTTGTTTGTGTTCGGCTGAACCGTTTATTGGTGTACGTTGTTGCTTACACACAACAACAAATCAAACCACTTGCTATACTTTTGTTATTCTACTTTGTTAATTACAGCAGCGTGAGCACCTCCAGACCTCCATACAATAACAACTAAGTATTTAACAAAACCAACAGCAGTTACGTTTATATAATTTTTATATGCGTGCAACTGCAATATTTTTTCATAATGCCCAAGTATTTTGCACAGATCTCCCCAATTTCAATCCCCAGCCACAACTAGTGTATCCTTTTAGGCTACCCTCCTGAAACCGGAATATTTCGTGAAAACTGTACGAAAAGATTCTGGGGTTATTTTCATTCCAACTTCCATGTCCATGCAACATGTTTCATGCTCAGAACGCCGCCATAGAAATTTCCACATTCCACCATTATTATGGAGCTCTATAAAGCAGCTGGAGTGCAGATTTGGATATGAGATAGCTTTTTTGCATCATAGTGCTTCGAATAAGTACGATTGAATTCTATTTTCATTGTATGCTTCTTTTATTCTTATCACAGGATTCTGTCAGACCACAATAGTATTTATTCCTTCCTGTGCGCTCCGAATTCCTATAGCCTTTCTTAGAAAATAGAAATACAAAGAATAGCATGTGCTGTTCTCTGGAACTCCAATCTGATATGAAATTGAAATGTGAAGCCAAAAGCTATGCAATAACTACATATAAAGTAAACTAAAGGCATGAGGATGTATGTAGAAATCGTGGTAAAGCTACATTTATTTCTGTAGTATAAATTCGTTGGCCTGCCCTGCACTTTTGATATTTTCCATGACTCTACTCTTGTGGCAAAACAATAGCCAAGGAGCAAGCTAAGCAACATGATTCAATCAAGCATAGCATGGCGTGCAAAACCTCCTCCCTCGTATTATTATACCAAGCCATATTGTCAGGGGCACTGCAGTTTTTGCACACACAAAAAATTTGCGAGAGAGAGAGAGAACACTTGCAAGGTCAAGCTCACGAACGATCCATTTTCCTAACATCTCGTTCGAGTGTTTTGCCCGGAAAAATCCAGAGAACTACCTATACTGAAGAGAGAACGCAGGGGATATAGCCCAACCCAAAATCCTATGATGCGCTCCGCTCAATAAACGGAGTCACAAGACCTTCTTTCATTCTTTCTAGAACCCAGGATCACAGCAGCGTAGCGTCATTGCCCGCAGTTCTATGTTCAAGTCTACATCATTAAGATTTCTGCTATTTTTGCAGGTTTAACCTGCTCCGATACAAAATCATGCAACTCTGTAAAAAAAATCTAGAAAATGCATCATGCTTCATTACATGCCTCCGGCTGAACTGGAGTGGTTGATATGCATATTATATGGTCGTTAGCATATTCGGAAATTCCAAAAGGAATTAATTAAGAAAAATGATGGCATGCCAAGGGATTTATTCTTAGAAGCAGGTGGACGCATTAGATTCTTACTAAGAAACGTGTAATGCCGCTAATATTGGCAAGGTTAGCGGAAGGTTATAAAGAGTGCAAATGCAGATGCACTTCTGTAGAATGCATCATGCACAAAGCTAAATTACAACATGCATGCAACACAAGGGAAGGGCAGGCATGGCATAGAGAATACATGTATGACTATTGGAGAATGGACAATCATCCTTTACATTGAATGTGTAAATATTGGAACCCGAATCCAATTCATTGAAATCGCTTTAATGCTGCATCATAATGCAGAATCGACTTCAAAAACGGTAACTAATTATTGTTTTTTTTTCTTCAAAAACTAGATTTTCCAATGCGTGGTTTCAGGAGACGCCGAAATCGTTATTTCTGGTTCTCTCCCGATATGTCAATTGATGACAAACCTATTGCCGTCGAACTGCAAATTTCATGATGTGGTTTTGGCTACTTTGTGCAAATATTGCTACCAGCTAGAAGCAGTGAAGCAGCCTAGCGTGGTAAAATAGGAGCATATGGCCAAGAGCGTTTGTGTGCAAGGTGCATGCATGTATAGGTGTGGGATGATGATGGAAACGCGTGGAAGCCGGGGGTAGTGACCTCCTTGAATGCCAAATATCCTAGGTATGTATTTTGCAATTCTATGGATGGTCTATGATGCCGCTGTTGGAGATTCTAGAAGCCACTAACTCAGTAGGCCTTGGAAATGGCACAACCTCAGAGTGTGTATGTATTGTAATGCCAATGCCCTCTGATAGGATACTTTGATGAGTGAAATTGGAAAAGCGTGCGGGGCAATAGCCTCCGCGTCCTGTGTCAACAGGGTTTAATTGGCTGTTAAGTGGTTTAATGATAATAGGCTGAATTCATTCTCTTTCGTGGTACATACTGTAGAGCATGGCGTGACGGTGCATTCAATTAACGTTAATTTCACAGCAGCAATTAATTATGCAAATGTAAAATTCAACGCATCTACAGGGAAATAACTATGATTTGATGTTACATATTAAATAGCATCTTAAATGTACCTGAAATACATACAATATTAATGCAGAGGCATTGTAAATTAACTATTATTTACGTATAGTTGAGTTTATAAAAAGTGTTCAGCTGTAGCCATCAAAATTAGAAACAAGAAATACCTTCATTTTTTGAATTTCAAAGCTAAAATAACACAATTTTGCAAATTTTCCTGCCGAAAACATTCGTGTATGTCAATGTCTAATTCAAAATACAGTAAATAAGTTTTCCAGGTACAGAAGAAGTTACTTGTGATTGTGAGCGAGTCATCAAGTCAACACACTATCATTGATACGGACGGACTCAAGTTGCAGTTTGCAGCTGCAAATTTCAACCGCATACTTAACTAGCATTTAATCGTCCTTCGAAGCCCAATGCTTGAGTAATTTGACCTTATGATATGATATCGAATATGCAAATGAAGTTGCAGACATCAACATAACGAGAATCTAATGTCACGAACAATATGCCCCAGTTATTTTTATTAATAGTGCCTGATTAGCCAGGTTAGACAAAGCTCCAACATTAGGAAAAATGGTATCTTCACCTTCACTAATCAGGTTTTAACAAGTTATGCTTATATGTATTGACCAATAGCTTGGAAGGGATAGGAAATAGGAAGACCCAAAAGTCTCCTATAGCCACAGCGTTCTTTGTTCTGTGCCGCCCGGACGAAAATTGACTCAAAGGTATCTTAAGTAACAAGGACAGGAAAGAACTGCTATATCGAATATCTCCAGAATTAGCTTTTCCAGGAAATCCTGAATAAAGTGAAAGCATAATACCTTTTTCACTCGCTTTTGCTAGAGAGGCGAAGTAATAAAATGGCATGGCAGGGCCAGAGCCAGAGTATCTAACCGATTTCAAGGAGAAAGGTGAGCGTGAGGTCTTTGCTTGACCTTCAAATACGCTATAGGATGGAAGCACTGCCTATGCCTCTGAATACATAGAATAAAAATAACGAACATGGAGAACGCTGTAAACTAGTCTTTTTCCGCCTTATTATTTCGAAACTTATTTAATTTCGAACGCGAGGCGCAGATTAAATTATCCGGCACTTCACGAAGCTCTACAACGTCCTAAAACTTAAAACATTTTCTTGAGAATCGGTACATGCCATAATTCCGGGATGTATGATAATTATATTTTTATTCCCAGGAAACACTCCAACTGGAAAGTTCCAAGTAGCACTAGAAACTTCAGCTTTCTTTCATTTACTTGTCTGAATTCATTTTGATCCTATCATTATTGGCCTCTCCAAAAAATTTAATCAATTTATACGGGGAAATAAAGTTTAAATTACAACAACAGCAACATGGAAGCCATACTGCACCCTATATTTTTACAAAATTTAGAGATAAATTGATTTTTTTTAAAAATTGTGCGCATACACATAATTTAATAACTTATTTCCTTGTTAGCTTTCTTGAATCCTTAAAAAGCTATGTGGAAGGGAGGAAGGTAAGCCTTGCTGTGACTTTAATTACACCTTGAACCTGGAATCTTAAATAGAATTTACAAAAAACTAAAATATTAATTGCATTTGGGCACTAAACATTTAACACAAACTAGGTATGTTTAATGAAGTCGCATTAGAGTTTGAATTCAGATTTCAACACTATCGGCTTAGCAAGTGTTTTCACAGGTTCTCACAATGGAGAAAATCCACTTTTTTTTTCAAGAAATACAGGCGTATACCCATATCCAGCCAGACTAACAAAATACTCCCGTAGGCAAATTTTCAATCGAAATTAAAACGGCATTTTGAAAATATATCCATTTTGAAATGTCGACCAGTAATTTGATTACCTAACTTTAAATATATGCTGGAAATGAAGTTGAGAGAGGATTGAGATTGAGATTGAGATTGGGGAACCAATTGAGATTTTAGGAATAATAGTTAACCTTTAACTTTAACCTTTAAAAAATGTTTTTGAAAATTATGTGTCGAATAACGAATCTGCATGAATTAGGTTACGTTTTATATTTTTAGCCAACCAGAAGAATGATTTACAAAATAAATCTAAACGACCCCCTTTGAATCTCTTCGCAATTATCCTGGATTTCGCTAGAAAATATTTTTTTCCATTACAAGACATTGATACTTTAATCTGGAGTACATATAATGGGCCAAAAAGTTGGTAATAATGCAGTTTCCCGAGACCCAATCTAACCTAACCTTACCATGCGTATGTGTAGCGATATGCATCTGGAGTTAGGCTAGGCTAGGATAACTGTACGCGGTCCCCAGGCCCCAGGCCGAACACTGCACCAGTATCAGTACTCCCATCACGATTTCAAGATATGAAAAGCTGGTTTGCAAAAGCATGCTTTTTAATTAAAAAATTATTACTGTTAAAATGAGTTATTTAAAACAATAGCAGCCGTCAACATTAAAAAACGACGCCAGGTTATAATCCCGTTCATCGTAATCTCCTGGAAGCGATCTCTAGCGAGAGCGATGACAGGCTCTCTGACATGACGGGAATATTATACGTTTAAAATTCAAAATACTAAAAAATTGAATTATAAATGGGAATAGAAGAGAATTACTAATTCATATAATTGCCGAGTTCAAAGTACATTGTTTCACTTAGTATTTGGTATTAGTTCAAGGTGACAGCTGTTGAGTGACCGCATGTCAATAAATGGACAATAATCTTTTCAATATAATTTGTTGAAGTTGCCTTCGAGTTTCATGTCTGAATATCCCTGTATACAGTTATGTCTTAGGTCATCTGTCATCTGGCATATATAATCTAACTGATAAACCTTCACTTGAAGTACTGTAAAACCATTCCGGAAATGCTACCGTAACAGAACTTTAAATCATTGAAAACGGGAAGACCACATTTGACAGCCCTTAAGTCAAGTAATTGATCATTTTACATTTAAAATGGACAGCAATGTCATTTACTTCAGAACATGCGACGTATGACGATGACGTACATTTAGTGTAGAATACCTTATATTCTATACATATACGCGATACGCGACGAATAGCGTACGCATTACTAAATGAGTAATTAAATCATAATTGTCTTTTTAGAAAGCTTGTCTACGTGAAGAAGATGGAGAAGATATTCAAAACGCTCGAATCGCTCAAGGTTCCATCACTGTCAAGTCACTCTGATTCAAATATTCCTGGAACCATTACGAGTGCAGTTGCCGCTGCAAGTGATGCGGTTAAAACAAAGTACGCCATACGAATACGGAATATGATTCACGTACCTTAATATACCAATATATATTGTTACTAACTGCTAACTATTACGTGTTTTATGGTTTTCTGAGTAGAAAGAAGGAACGAATTAGTCATTGTATTGCAGTGACTGATGCTGTATGTACCCCTGCTGTGCAGAATCTTACAGATTTTCCGCAGGTATAGCCATAAATACGAATCATAACAGTTTTATACATGGTTTCATTTTTAAACTATCCTTAATGGAGGTATAATTAGATAATAATAGTAATGATTAGAAAATAAATAACACACGAATTCGTATGCATAATTATTTCCAGCTCATGGAAAGTGTGACCGAAGTCTTGTTTCAGCTTTGTAATGACACGGACTCAGACATTCGCCTTGTGGCTTCAGATTGTCTCAATCGTATGGTGCGGACTCTAAAAGATCATCTTTCTCATAGGCTTCAAATGGAAGTTTATAAGGAAATCAAGAGGAATCAAAGCCCACGGGCATTGAGAACAGCTCTAAGTTTATTCGCCTTTATGAGTCCGTATATTAGGTTGGTTATTGAAGAATGATAGACATTTTGACCTAATTGATATTGACATCTGAATTTAAAACTTGTAGGCCACAGAAGTGTCGAGTGTTTATTCAAACTTTGTTGCCATGCTTTTCTCAAATTGCAAAAAGAACTGAAGAGCTTTTATATGAAAATCTTGCCAAATCCTTTTTACAAATATTTAAGAATTTAGGAAAATATCTGAATGATGTGGAAATTAAGGTATGTTCATCACAAATCGTCATCGTCACACCTAAAAGAATTTTGACCTTTTAATTTTTTTTAAATGCTGGAATCCTTGTACAGTTGTTGTTCCGGGAGTATCTGCAAAATTTGGAATCAAGTTCTGCAATTGTTCGAAGATCTTCTGCCTCAATTTTAGTGTATATCTGTCAGTATTCACGCAAGCCTAATGTATTTCTTCCTCGACTGTTGTCTCATGTGACTGGTAGGCTCATTTTGCTACAGTTTCAACGTCAACCAAAGACCTTCACCTTCACTAACTTTGGATTGAATTTTTTGAATCTTTAGAATTGCTGATGCCAAATCTCATGGAAAAGAGTGTGCCTGTGATCATTGGCGTCCTTCTCTGCGTACGACAGTGTATCAATCCCTTGTTCGAGCAAATGAGAAACATTCACCAAAGTCAAGCTGTCGTGGAACCAGGGAGTGTCGTTAAATATTTAATTCAGGTTTGTGGCAGAGTTTCCTTACCGTAATGGTATTTAAAACCTGCTGAGGTCTGTGTATCCTTTTTTTCAGGTTTATGAAATGTGTTTAATCCTCTGTAACCATGATGATCATAATGTGATTACTACAAGCCTTGATACACTCCAGCAACTTCTTGCGTCACCAATTGATCAGGTGGCTCAATGCTTGACTTCCAAGGATGGGATCAAGAATAGCTTCAATGCTGAAGAATGGACACCGCGCGTCGTTGATAGTGGCATAACTATTCGAGATACTTCATCACAATCGCAGTGGCTGCCAAGTAATTTCTAACATTCTTTGAACTCATATTGAACTCTTTTACGCTAGCTAAGCCTCGCTCAATAATTATTACTATTTTCTTGCCTTAATTTCTTACCTAATTTGAACGAAGGCTTTGGAGGTTCCACAGACGACCCGGCAGCACTTTTGTTAGAAGCTGAGTCGTTCCCAGATGTGCCAAAGTTTAGGAGCATGACCTCCTCCACTGTGAGTGAAGGAAAGGAAGAATTTGATATCGATGTTTCGATCGCAAGTAGCCGGAGAAACTCGGATGTCTTCATGATGGCTACTGCTAGTGGTAAGAAGTGCAAGTACCTGAAAATACTGGGCCCATTATACTTTCCTAATATGCGAGACTAATTTTTCGTTATAGAAGACGAACCGGGAAGCCATAACAGCGGTGATATGTTGCCGGAATCCGGAGATGATGCTGATCCTTATCAAAGTAATACCGACAATAACGTCGTAATTGAGAGCTATCCAGAGTTACAAATTGGCTCCTTGTATGAAGAAAACATTCCAATGTACTACTGTACAAGATTTCTTGCATACAACTTCCTGCTGGCCGGTAAGTGCAGGAACCTACTCAATCTTGTTTCATTTCCTTTACTACCGTAGTGTGCATTTTCCCACTAGCCCCCTAACCTGAAGCGTTTCTCTATCATAGGCCGAAAGGGTTACCAGAGACCAGATAGTGAGATCAGAGTAACGGTCAAAGTGCTGGCAATAAACTGCATCATAAATGCTGTAAAGCTTTGTCCGCAAATAATCAACCTACCACTGTCGACCGCAATACCAGCGAGCGGAGATGAAAGTCCTGATGAACTCCAGACAGTAGAAGACGTCTGTCTATACGCATCTCACCACGATCCACTGTTACGTGGTTCGTTATACAGCCTCGTGAGCCACTTAGTTCATCGTGTTCTTGAAGTGCATCAGGGCTCTTTCAAGGAATTTCCTATTTCTCTCGAAAAACTTGTCACCATATTGAAACGTGGGCTTCAGGACTTGTCAAATGTTGGAGTGAAATACGCTATTTCAGCGGTGCAGAAATGCATCGTCTCACTTTGGAGAAGTGAAACAGGCTCAAAACTTGCTACTGAATTATTTTCGAACCTATTTGACTGTGTGTCAAATCCTTACTGGTTGATAAAAGTACGAAGTGCTTGAATACTTCGATTTAATGCATAATTTGAACTGAATTCGGAAAATGGATTACCATTTACTTCCGCACTATTTACAGGTTGACCTGGTTGACCTGCTGTCATCAATTGAGTGGGATGCAGTAGAAAATCGAGAACAAGCAGAATCCCAGGTCAGAAGTTTGCTGTTAGAATTCTTGAGGGATGAAGACATTCGGGTTAGATCTGCCTCTGTGACTGCTCTTGTTAAGTAAGCATTCATATTTTTTAATACGTTGTTCAGTTATTAAATGTCCTGTTAAAACCACAATTACATAATAAGCATTCCTATTATTCCAGATTGATTCAAATGTCAGGAAAAAGTGAAGATTGGTCGATAGGAAAGTTGCAAGTGTTTTCACATGTCGCTGTTATTCGAGCTATCGGTCACGATGTATTTGAGCTGTCAAATGCAGAGTCCGTGAATCCCAAGACGGCCAGTACATTAGGAAACGTATTGAATATTATAACAACGCTGTTGGTTGATTTAGAGGAAAAGAATTCTACGGTGAGCGTCAATAAAAATCATTTGGCATTGGACATCATAATTTGGTTATTGTAAATTTTGCGAATAGGCTGGGGTTTACGCTGCTCTGGCTGAACTGTCAAAGCATTTTCCTCCAAAGAACTATCGAAGAGCATGGAGATGTGGTTCAACAGAAATTCCAACACTTCTAGCGCTTTCAGTGGACATGCTTCGTTCTTCTCCCATTGTGAAAGATTTGTTCATTCATCAAAACATACTGACTTTAGCTCACAATCTTTTTCTTGGCGTTGTGACCGACAATGAGGCGTTGAGAGAGCCTGATTCTTCGTTGCCTTTTGATGGTGCCTCGGCAAGTGTAAGTTTCGTTTAGCAGTTTCATGTTAGTGGCAAGTGGCAATATACGATAATTTGGCTAGCAGTGATTGATACGCATTTCACTTTTAAATAGCTTACGACGTACGGTCTTCAGCTGCTTCATCACAGTTACGAAGTTGTGAAACTTTATCATTCTACTATTGAAGCGGCGTCTCCAGCCGTTCAAAAAAAGACTTTGCCTTCGCCCGTCGTCTCACCGGTCAAAAAATCATCATCTAAAGAAATTCCAGAGAAAAAAGGTAAGTTTGTACACAATTTTGTGACATCTGGTCTGGTTTATGTTTAACTTTTGAAAAAGAAATACTAATCTTTCCTATTTCTTGTAATTAGATACTGACGCAGATAAAAAGATCAAACAGCTGGATAGGAAACAAAGCCAAAACCTGAGTCCTCACAAAACCTATAATGCCTGCCCTGTTCAATTGAAACGAATCAGTGAAGCATTGCGTCAGTCTTGGAAGATTTACAGATCGAATCTGGATCCAGTTGTAACCCATAAGTTCACTTGCGTCCTGGATGTAGCATTGAGTACTCTTGGCCATATTTGCTCCTCACTTCGACCAGATTATGTAGGGCTCCCAAGTATGGTCGACGACATCCTTGTTATTTCACCAACTCTATTCCACGTTTCGCCTATCCCGACCATCAAGTGTATTAGAAAGGTAGGTTGAGAGTACTTACGGGCGATATATATGAATTTCATGGCATCAATAATAATAGGGTACAATTGATCAAACTTTCAGATCCTTCGATGCCTTTCTTCTCATACTCCTGCTGCTGTCGTTGATGAAAGCTACTTGATTACCGTGGATGACCCGGTCAAGAGATTTCAGGAGTTTTCGGAAAACTTTTATAAAAGGTTTTAAGATGTTCTAGTCTCCATTATGGATCTATATTATTAATTTATTCACGAAATCGAATATTTGGGTTTAGTTTAATAGCAAGCCGTAAGGGTGGAGTTTTTCAGACTTCCTCAGATAAAACCACGCTGACGAGTTACATTCGATCATTCGAACCAATTGTTATTACGGCTTTACGGGTGAGACTAGGAGTTTCTGCTTTTATTTTGATTTTCTTGGAATTCTGTATACCGGTCTGAATATTTTCCTATGTTTTCATACAGGTTTATACGATAAGCAGTGATGTTGGAGTTCAAGTCGAGACATTATCCCTGTTGAGTGATCTTATAAAAGCACGCGTAAACTACGCAATGGTAGATCCCAGTCAAGCGTTTCTCAGCTTCGTTATCAAGCAGATGGGATATCTGGAAGAAGGTCATGTCAGGTTGGTGATTTATTGAAAAGCCCTTCCTACTCACTACTTGCAGATGACAAACAAAGCAGGGTGAATATTTTATTCGCAGGGAACCCACTAATCTCCTAAAGGCGATTTTCAATTTCTTCGCTCTTCTGTCCCACGAACAGTTGAGTATAAGAAAAGCTGGACAATTCATAGACGTTCCAAAAATGCTACGACTATGTGATGGACTGGTGGCTTCAGGACAGAATCCAGACACGCATTGTGAGTTGGTTTATGATTTATGATTAATGAACCTGTTTTATTGTTAATGGAATTATTGGTAAGCAGAATCAGTTTAAATTAGAATCTTTCAATTTTTGAAGGCATTCCGGCCTTGTGGCGAGTTGTTTACGATTTGTTCATTCGAAGAGGCTTTTCTGGTGTGACAAACTTGGAAAAGAAGGATTTGGAAGCCCAACGAGAAGTACTGTTTCAGATTATCATTAAGTTGGCAAATGTTCCTGAGGTCAAAAATTCATAACATTCTTAAGCTTCTGAAACTTCACCATAGCGGATAATTTGTTAATTAGTAATAATGCACATTATCTGACGACAGATTCTTCCAGTGCTGCTGGTACTTGTTCAGGGTCGACGAGCTACAAATGAAACTAAATGGGCAACAGAATCAGCCACTATTGCTTCTACTCTGGTGTATGCTGTCGAGAAAGGCCAATTACTCATTCGAGATTCGATCCAGTTTCAATGTCTCAGTGCAATTTTATTTTCTATTAATTCTAACGCCGTTCCACCATTTGAACGTTTGCGATTGCTTCTTGAAGATGCTGCAAATACCAAGGTATCAATGCAAATTTTGCACACCAATAAAATTCTGGCAACGATGACTGAATTTTTTTATATCTAGGTTGAGAATATTGCGAATTTTATGACATGGACTGTTCAAGTGAACACATTTTGGTTGATGATGTTGAGGTCATCTGTCTGCAATAATGAAGGATGTGTTAGCGGAGTGTGAGTTAAGAGGATTCATATTTATTTCGTGGGTGATTTTTAATTGAATACTTTTTATAGATTGACGCTAGCCTTGCTTCGTAAGTTTGTAGCCGATCTTAAAATAATCCTAACTCAAGAAGTCGTCATTGAAAACCGTCATAAGCAATTCTGTGTGGAACAGCTAGTGGCCTTCTTCCAGATGACAGTATATTTGCTTCGACAAGGTAAAAGCTTTAGTTGGATAAAAGTTGAATTCACTATTGTCACCAAAGTTTATGGGAAAACCCTGCTTTTTTAGATATTGGGCGGGAAATAATGCCTCAAGTAATTACGCAAGAACAACGTGAAGTGTTAACGGAAATCACGAATAATGTTACTGAAATATCGATACTTCATCCGGCCATACGAGTTAACTTTATAGATATTTTGACTGTTCTGAATTATCCCTACATCCAAGTATGGAACTGTGCAGTGAAATCTTGGCAATCGGAAGAAATTCGTAGACCTTTTACATCAAATTTGGTAACAAGTGTTATGAAACAATTGGTAAGGTTCTTGATGAATTAAAATAAGATACTTATCTTAAGTGCTCTTGACCTATTTAGAAACTACATTTTCTCTCTGTAGCTCTGTGCTTTTATAATTTCCTATTTTCACAAGGTCTCTTCTCTATTTGGAATTCGTGTCGCTGAATTCCGTTCTATTGATTTCGAGGTACCAAACATAACCTTAACATTACATGTTTTGCTGAAGCTCGTTCTTCTGTGTTCAGTTGTACTCTGTATTTTGTTCTGTTTCCTTTTGCACGCAATTATTTAACTAAGTCAATATAAGCCTTCCACAGATTAATTTATTGTTCGAATTTCTTCTGGGTTTACAGGGGAAAGACCAGCATCCTGACTTAGAAGCCTGGCTTATCGAAAATTATTCAGAATTCATAATGCGACGAATCGATTCCGGTGTAGTGACTTCATTCCTCAACAAAATTTCGGACAATTCACGAGATCTACTAATGAAGAAACTTTGCTCCATAGATCCAGTTAAACTAAACGTAATTTATTATCTCTTGAATTAGAGCTGCTGAATAAGGTTCTGCTTTCGATGCAAAAGATAATATATATTTCGAGATAATTAATATGAATTTGTGTTGTTTATTTCAGCCGTTTCAAATTAAGTCGATTCTTAGTCTTCTGGAGCGGCTGTACCAAAATTACAAGCCAGAGTCAATTCTGTTATGCATAAAACTGCTTAGTTTACAGAACATTCCATTTATTTCATTTGAAGTTGCACAGTTTACTTGTTTCCTACTTACGCAAGTCCAAGGAGTTTCTCCTATTACGTTTCCCGAGGAGTCGAATAAGACACTTCGAAAATTTGTGGGCGCTGCTGCTAATTCCCAAAGGTACCCATAGATGAATATGCGCAAAATTCGTGGTTTGAGTACTTGCTTATGTTTTTTTTCGTGAAAATGATTACCGCAGAATTTGTAATTTTTGTAGGTATCCCAGACTAGTTTCAATGATTGAAAGGTCAATTATGACTGACAATTTGGAAAACGCGGAAACATACGGTGCTTCTAATTCAATTGAAGTTAGCAGCAAAACCAAAGATGCTCTGATTTTGAAATGGTAAGTGTTTTAAAAGCCGGTCTCGGGAAAGCTATTTACCATTTCATATTTGATTTTTAGGTGTTGTGATGAACTCAACTCCGTAGAAGGAATCGCCCTTGCCAAGATGCTATCTTCTTTAACTTATACGCAAATTATGAACATATTTATTCAACCCACCTTTAATTTGTCTTTACTGAAACACATTTTCCGACATCTAAATATGCAACTGATGTCGGTATGTACATCTATACTATAATTGATATTGCTCCATAATTACATTTTAATGAAGCTCTGGCTTAACATTATCACAGGAGAAACTTTCAATCGAAAATGGATTCAACCTGCTAATCCGTACGCACTATACCGTTCTAATGGAAGAACTCCCTCTTGGAGTTGCAGCCTTTGACTTTATTGTGGAAACGTTGAACGGTTGGGAAGCGGTTATTCCAGAGGATATGGAACACCTAGATGTAAAATACCTTATCGACTTGAATTTGTATTCCTGCGATTTCTACGAAAAAATGTTTCATTAGTTGTAAACTCCAGGTATTTTGTATATTTTCAGATGGTAGCAAATGAAGAAATCAACGAGGCAATACTAAGCATTCCATTTTTGAATAAACTGATTCACATGTGGGAAGCTTTAACTGAGCTGCTCAAATTCAAGAACGCTGTAATTAAGGCGGAAACCTCCAAGGAGCTAGTTGTTTCTAATAATTACATTCCAACAAGGTTATTCGTTTTGTCATTCCAGGTAGGACATTGGTAAATCTAGAAAAATCGTATTTCAACTATGTTTATAGCACAGTTGCTCTAAATAAATGGTTACTATTTGGTTGCAGTATGTGCGGGTAGTATGTGCAAGAAAAGATGAGGCACTGGATATTCCATTGAATCAACTGATCGGATTTCTGAATTTCGCTTCTGTCGCTCTCTGTGATTCCAGTTTTTTACATTTCTTTAACGTTCGGTATCCCGCTCACCAAATATTTACCTGTGTTTTCTCACTCGGATCCGTCCTTCGCAGGATTATTTCCAAGTTTAAAATAACTTACATCTCAACTAAGCCAGGTATTTTATTCGGCCGGTTAGTGAACTGACTTAAAATAAGAGATTTGTCCTAATAGTAAATGAAGTTTCTATTTTATTAGTTGAAACATGGAGTGATTTGGATGCTGTATGTACAAACGTGCTGAAAGAATTTTGCTTTCTAACCGACTTTATCAATCAAGCACGACTGGGCAAGATTTCAATCGATTTGAGGCTTTTGGAATCGTTGAAGTAAGTCGTACTTAATAATCCTAAACTTTTTCTACCTTCAATATTCATGTTAACAAACTATTTTAACTTCACTTATCTTTAGGAGTGTTGTTGCCGGCCTTGCTCGTTGTGAACTTGTAAATGGCTGGATATTAGTTTCCCACCTTGACTGGAAACCGCCAGTGACGATAAAGTTCTCCTCCCAAGTATTCCCACCAATTCAACACATTCCTTTGGAAATTCTTCAAAACGAGAAGGATTTATTGCAGGGATACATATTCAAGTAAGTCGTACGAACTTCTGGTTCTGGTTCAATTCGTGCATTTAACGAGCAATTTTTTTTGTTAGATTGAATTTTTATGGCATCGCTAGTAAGATCCAGTTTGAAGAGAATTGGATGACGTTCTTGTCTGTGATAAATTCGTATGGTGATGATCATTATCAGCTTCCAGTAAGTTGGATTTTTTAAATTACCCTATCGAATTGGTTAGCGCCAAATATCTCTTAAGTAAATGGCTTTCAGGTAATAATTACTGGCTTACAAGCTCTGACGATGATGCTCGCAAGATCAGTACAAATAGTATATCAGCCAGAAGACGAGGCATTGTTGAATGGGTAAGATAGCTTTTCCCTGCACTACTTATTGTATGATTCTTATAATTTCTAAGCATCTTGAATTTACTGCATTGTTTTACACACAGTGCCAAAGGCTTGAAGCACATTGAAGACGTTGTAAAAGATCTAGAACCGGAAGTATGCCAACACCATCCAATGCCACTTTTGTGAGTTAATTATTTGCCTTTATTTTGGCAAATAAATGAATTATTTCTTTGATCCTGCCTCAAGATTCGTCATTTGTAATTTCTCTATAGGCTTTCCAAGTGCAAAAAAACCTTGGTGAACCCATTCAATGTGGATGTTACATCTTGTAGCCGGTTTCTGATTGATTTATTTACACAATGGCTACAGAATCTTCAAGTAATTTTCTAGAAACGCTTGTATTCACATATTTATTTGGCAAATGCCAATCAAATACTTTTGGACCTAATCAAATCGTGCCTAATTTTTCATTGTAGGAGAAGCTGCCTCTTCTTCTGATAAGTAAAGTGGTTGAGAGTATCGTCGTGATATCGGAGTACTTTGACGACGTTTCGCAATACATTTGGATGTACTACACGCTGGTAGAGATTTACAAAAGCTGTGAAAAAGAAGACGAAGTCCTTTGGCCTCACCTGACGTATGGCATTTTCGCTGCAGCTGCTAAGGTTCCATTGGTGAGGCACATTATATGGTATTTACCAATATCATTACTGGAGAGTGTCTGCAATACTGTATTACTGTTGAATGTTGTGTAGGAATCCGAGATGGTGACGAATTTGGTGCAAATATTGGAAGGTTCGATAACTAGTACTTCCGTAAATGTAGCCAACACAAGCTTGCTCAGCGCATTAGTATTCCTTCAAAGTAACCCGGATTGTCAGCCAATTATCAACGTGGTTCAACCGTATTTGTTGACTAATTCGCAGTTGAATGAAACGTAAGTTTTTACATTTAGGTAACACATTGTACTGCTACAATGGGTGAACCCGAAATTTTATCGTTACCATTTTAATTTTCGCTTGTTACAGACTGTCCGACACCGAGAGCCATTGCTATAATGTCTGGAAGCTTCTGCTTTTCAACTGGACCTACGGTCCATCCGATGGCGTCGGAGGAGTAAGTTTTGAAAACGAAGTAATTGGAAATATTTTGACGGTGCTAAGCCCCTTGAACAAAGTCTACGTTTCCGTCCGATTACTAGTATTGCAGGTTGGTTAACATAATTCTTTAAATCTGTATCTAGCGATGCGTCAAATTAATTTAATGTAAACTAAACTTACAGTGTCTAAAGACCCGAGTTCGACTTGGAGGATTGAAGCCCGACACCAAAAAGAAAATCAGTAAAGTCGCGTTGGAAACTTTGCGGACTCCAAATATGGCATTGTTCTTTGAAAGTGTCAAACTATTTTTGACAGTATTTTATTGTGGTAAAAATTGAATAAACCACTTACTTTAATACTTTTCAATGTCGCTGCAGTTCCTGCATATTCTGGGTGAAATTAATTACCTAATCTTCGTTTACTTTCATAGATTTCTTTGAATTTTACCAAGTGCCTGATATCGATCCTGAACTGTTTATGCAAATGGCAGAACGATCAGAAGTGCTGTTTAAATTGTAATAACAATTTACTAATATATTTTTTGTTAGCCCTGTCAAATCCCGATGCAATAGTTCTCAATTAAAATTATTACAGGTTGAGAAGAGGACGAGTATTTAATTGTCAAGTCATTTCCCGAATTTTGCCGGTGGTACTAATGGATTTCTTACCACCGTCGGAAATCCTGAACAGAGTCATAGCGGAATTTTTATCTCCGAACCAAACATATCCAGAGCTAGTCGCCCCAACCGTTGCTCAGATCTTTGAAAAGGCTCGTCGAAAACCCAAAGAAGCTGCACTAGTTCGTGAGTGGATTTCAGCTAGTCTTCCAAACTTCGTGGCAACTCCGGACTTGTCCAGGACAATGTGGAATTTAACGTTGTTCTTTATTGGCGTTTCTACCACTCCCGAAGTTGCGAATCTTTTACCATTTGCCGAGTTAAAACGAAACCCAGACCAAACTAGAAAGCTCTTCATACATTCGGCCCTGGACTATTACTCGACGGTAAGTTTCAATTCTAATTAAAAAAAAGTAGTTGTTAGATAATCTATTTGTGATTTAATTTTAAAATTGTGTAATTTCAGCTGGGTGAAGCTGAGAAAGATTACTTCCAAAACATATTTCGAAAGGGACCATTTGAGCCAGAAGAACGGAACCCGTACGGATTTCTTCTCGATCTCATTCAGGACCTTGATAGACAATTGTGTCAAGTGAAGACTGAGTTGTGCGACAGATAATATCAATACATTTATGCAAATTCCAAAGTGTCTGCTTCAAGTCTTATTCCTATCGTATTTTAACAATTATGTAAGCATAGGTGCAACTGGTCATTTCTATTTCTAGTACTTTTTCAGTCCTCAATCATATTACTTATGAAAATAATTAGTATAAAATTTTAAATGCATGTGTCGTGACTGTCTGAATTAAAGAAAATTACAATACATACTTTGTTTTTGTTATACCCAATTGCGCGAGACGGATGAGCAAACAACTCTGTTTATAGAAAAAGCTTGTGTTACTGAATTGAATTTGAATTGAATTTGAATTTATTCAGTTGTATTGCTAGGATTCAACAATCATACGATCGCTGGTCTCCCCCTAGTGACAACATGTACGTAAATCTGTATACTCAGGAATTGTATA
>VNWX01000758.1:0-18822 GCA_009869905.1 Ceratophysella communis | reverse complement strand
CTCTTCCAAATTATTTAATTAGGGAGTTTATCTCCTATTTAATTATATAGTACTGAACTCGGACAACTGAACGGCCGGGGCTCACGCCCATTGCCGAGTGCGTAGAAATACGGCTCACAAATGGTGCGATGCCCGAGAAAATTCCGTTGTGGGGTTTTAACGATTTTTAAGATTTATTGAACAATTTTGCGCAATGAATTTTAGAATTTTCTGTGAAGAAATTACTATCATTTTCGTTTTATTCCTCCTATTGGTAGCTACTGTAAATTCTTTCATTGATTTAGTTATTATGCTCTATATCTGGTGGGAGTCCTAGTTTCCAGAGTAACCTGAAGCATTTTCAGTAACGGTCAATTTTTGTTAAGGGTCAGTTCTCAGCTTTCAAGTCATAAAACATTTTTACATTCTCAGGGATCAACAATACCCTGACCTGTTTTCCCTAGCTTTGTGTTTTCCCAAAAGTTCTTATATTATTTTTGATACTACTTTTCAAAGAAAAAGTGTCCGAGAGTAACTTTTGCCATTTGGGTTAAGATCTTTCTAGACCTTTGAAAGATAATAGATTTTTACATCTCACCCCATAGTTGTTTTTCAAGTGAGTACTGTAATGAAAGGAGAATTCACCGACATTCCGTAGCGAAATATTTATTTCCCTTATTACCTATTTTTCAAATGTTATAAAGAAAATTACCCAGCATTAAAAGTAAAAAAAAAAAAAAAAAATCATTATTTGCTATTTTGTAATAAAAAAAATATTATTAATAATAATAATAAATAAATAAAATAAAATAGATTTTGTGCATATGGTTCCTGCTCCAGGTCGATATCCCACATTATGGGAATTAATGATTCGTGACCTAGTAGAGCAATATAAGGATAAGCTTACTCTAGTGACTCTATACAGGTGCCCTCATTGCAACAAATTATTCGATCGAATTTATTTAATCATTCGCCACTGTAAAACGTCTCATATCCCTCTGAAGGTATCAATACCTCTTAATTTGCAGGTTGAAATAATTAACGATCTAATTCCTATAAAAGAACTTAATATTAGCTATGCATATTCATAAATTATACCTGAAACGTAGCGTCGTTTACCGACCACTTAAGGTCATCGTTAAATACAAATTAGAGCGAAAACGGTATAATACTGAATTTCGCAGGCGCTACCCAACCTTAAGGCCTCTTAAACCTGTTATATGTGGACAGTATGGTAGGCCCAATTTAATTTGGATTCAGTATGAATGAAGGGGATTAAACAAAGTAAATGATAATAATGATTATAATAATTATGTAATCTACTTTCATTTTGAAACCCGAAGTTATTTTATTTCCCGTATAAAAATATCGATGTTTTTCTTAAACTATTCATCCCCGTGCATATTATTTATTATCGAGCCCCGGATGATTTAACGATTAAAGTTTAAACTGGGTTGAAATATTAAGGAAATTATGCGTATTACAAAATCCATTAGCAGCTTTATCTATTTGACCTTACTTTTTTCATTCAGATAGCTAGACGCATTTTTTTTAAAAGGCTAAGATTAAATAAGGTATTCATAAATTTGATTCCTAACCTGGAGATTTTAAAACCTTATAGGCATGTACTTCATTTACTGAGCATCTGAGCATCTGAGCATCATGTTAAGCCCAAAGATCTGGTTTAAGATTTTTATCGAGAGCTTAGGCGAGGCTTGGATAAGTTAGGTTTAGAGGGTTCATTCATTTCACCCCAACCTTTTCCATGCCTCTTTAGGTATCCGTGAGAAAGGAGGGTGAATGAGAATAGAGCGTGTGCCAGACTGAAGTAGTAGAGTACTTCAAGTGCTTTGTATCCGGAATCGAGGCATTGCGTAAAGGGCGAATGGAATGATTTTCTACGGTACTTCATCCTCAGATTTCCACTCAAACCCAACCGTAAAATATCGAAAAGCTAGGAAGCAGAAGGATTATTGTTTCACGGTTTGACAAGGTTTATTGTGGGAAAGCAGGTTTGAATGGATCCTCTCAAATGAGACGTAAGAACGTAAACAGGGACAGAAAGCCTGAACTTCCTCCTGTCATACCCGGCCAGCCGTCCTATTGACAGAGGGCAAAATTTATTGCCTATTCTATATATAATAGTGGTTGACCCAGCGATTCTGTTCCCAGAGACAAAGTCATTGAAAGGAACAAAACACTTCTAGCTCTTTTCTGAGCCCATTTAGTCAACAACCTATCTGCTGATATATAGCCTATTCTATTCAAAACTCTCATAAAAGCAGTGATTTTATTTACACGAATGAATAATCTCATACGAATGAAACATTTCCATTAGAAACTATCATCGGACGAAAATAGATTCAAAGAGCCAACTATAGCTTACTTCACTATAAGCTATTCTACTCGATATTCCCATAAAAATAAGGTTTTCCTATCAATTGAAAACCTAAATCAGGGAAACAAAGTGTTTCCTCTAAAAGGGGACTTCTTTTCATTATGGGCCATTCTAGCCCGAAATCTCATAAAACCCGGGATTTTGCTCTCATCATGGAGTTTTCATTAGGAGTGGGGTCTCCTACAATTGAGCTAAGCACTCCTTGTTTATTTTAACTATACACTGACTCGTCCTTATCAGAGCGGGGAGGAGCTCGCCCCACTCTGATTGGTTGACGAGTTACAGGCCTTCTCCGTGTTAGGATTCCCCTTGTGCCGCTTTCTCCGAGAGACTTTTTCGGGATTCAAAGATATTATTTAAAGCTGGGAAAAGCTCTGAGTCTTTTCACTTCCCTTCTCACCCTCAAGCCAGCCTCTTCTCTTGCTAACATTAAGTCTTTAAAACAACTACTAAAAAGAAGAAAGATCTTACACCTCTGTGGTAAATACGAAAATCCCGGCCGGGTTTAGCTTTACTGTGGAAGGTATGAATTAAATATATTAATTAAGACTTTAAGGATAGAAAGAAAATTTGGAGTACATTAATATATAGGTGATTCTATTCACCCATCATCTAGTGATTCTATTCACTATTGGTTAAAGAAAATTAAAATTGATTGCTTAAAATATTTAACTTAAATGCAAGAGAAGCTTGAAAACCCCCGTTACGGAATATTTATTAATCAAAATGTAATTGAAATTCACGTTCATTTAACGGTTGATTTGCACGAGATCGCTCCTCACAACGCTATGCGAATTGAAATTCTTGTTACTGGAACTCAATTGAAAATTATCTTATATTTAACAGCATTACCAGTTAACAACGTAACAGGGTAATAATTAACTTATATGGTCTGGTAATTCAAAAGTTAAATCTCCAAATTTTGCTTCGTTCTTGATTAATCTTTAAACTTAAGAATATTTAACCCCCCTATTCATTTCTCCTTCTTTTCGTCATTTTATATGACGATTCATAACGATTTTTATCTGGTTAGTACATCTAACCTTGCTAATGAATTAAAGCCACAACTTTCTTACGTTTTGGGAGACTCAAATTTCTGTGTACTAGGGACTTCCAGGGAACAAATGGGATTATTTAGCTTTAATTTAAATTTTAAGGATACCTAAATATCAATCATAAAGTATTTCGACAAAATAGACACTCATAGCATTAATGCAATCTCCCTATCTTGATATGAATACACCAGGCGCTCAAGGTAGCTCAGGAGATAGGCTATTTCCCAAAGTAGTGCATTCTCCACCTGGTTTATTGCCAGCACAGAATAATGATAATCAGGGAGAGACTAGAGACTCCAGCACGGATAGCGACGCATTTCATGACACGTTTCAAAATATAAATTCTCACTTTCCAAAATCGAGTACCATCAATATTGGAGCAGAGCCATTCAAAGAATCAAGCTCTCAATTTTGGAATTTCGGAGCAGTAGGTAGTTCTGTTCCACCTATTCCGAAAAGGCTTAAGCTTCCAACAAGCCCTCCTACTTATCGAAATTTTATCGAAAAGGAGAAAATGATTCAGAAATCAGAGTTCCCAGATTGGCAAAATCTCACAGTTCATAAACATAAAGAGACGCCTGACAGGGTAGAGGAATCTTTCTTCGCCTCAGCCTCGGCTCCCCCACTGACGCCCCCTCCGCTTCCTCCGAATAAACCTATTAGAGTTGCTGCCACACCTCCCCATTACAATGGGAGTAGAGAAAGCGACCCTCATGATTTCATTAATGCTTATCTCCGAGCTGCGGAGAACAATTTTTGGAATGAATCCTACCTAGTCACTCAATTTCCATCTTATTTGAGAGACAAAGCGTTAGCGTGGTTCGAGTCCAAGACGGCCGAACGCAAACGATTGCATAAGGGTGCATGGACTTGGAAAGAGTTGAAACAGGAGTTCCTAAATTCGAATGGACCAATTGAGACCCGCAATGACCAGTTGGAATGGAAATTATTAACTTTAAAGCAATCTGCTGATGAAAATTGTTCTGACTTTTTCATTAAAGTTGATAATTTGTGTAATAGAATTGAGCCAGACATGGCGGACTCAAAACGGATTAAGCTTTGCATTAGGGGACTTCATAAAGACGCGCTTAAGGCCGTCAACATGCAAAATCCGACGACTTTTGCTAAGTTGGGTGAATTGTTAACAAAATATGATGAAACCAACATCATACTAAACAGTGCCCACTCTGATGAGGAGTATGATGCCACTGTGAACTTAACAAACACCATTGAATCTCCGCATTCGCACAACATGCCGTTGTCTGAAAATAGAGATTCTCAAATATTTAGCAACAACCTCACTTCGATTCAGAATCAGCACAATCCTGACCTATCGCATTTGATTAGGAGAATTCGAAATCTAGAGCTTCAGCATACACGAGCTAGAGTTCCAAATAGGCCATTTAGATACGAAGCAGCTTCACATTATGGTAACAGAGATCAGGGTTTCAGACGACCACCATTTCCTCAAAATAGAGTTAACTTTCTATCTATTAGAGCTCCAGAATTGAGAGACATAGCAAATAATCGATACAGTAGATCGTTTACTAATCAGCCAAGATTCCCATCATCTTACGGTAATTATCAAGCACCTATTCATCTTGCTAATTATAATAATCCATATAGTCAGGCTAATGGATATAATACATCCTACCGTACCTGGTCATACCCGAGACCAGCTAATTCGGTTGTTTGTTATCGATGTCGGCAAATCGGGCATTACGCTAATGAATGTTCTGAGTCATTATTTCCGAGTATTCAAGAGGAAGAGGATTTAAACTCCATCAGACCCGGACCGAATGGGGGTGTCCAGGGTCCGAACCGGGATTTAAACCCCTCATCCTGAATAAGAAGAAAGTGAGGTTTCTTTTACCAGGAGAGACTCATGAATTTACCTTGACATTGACCAATACAATGTGGCAATTGCCACATATTAAAGTATGCATCAATGGACATGTTATACATGCTATTATTGATTCAGGTTCATCAGTATCCTTGATAGACAAAAAGTACTTATCTCAAGAAAAATTAATTGATCCGAAGGTTAATTTAAAAATACTAGCAGTGAACGGAGACACTATACCAGTTTCAAAAATAACGACAGTTTCTTTAACATCAGATTCCGGTCATTTATTGGACGTTGAAGCTTATGTAATCGAAAACTTACATGTTAAAGCCCTGTTAGGTATGAATGTCTTACGTAAATATGTCAAACATATTGATTTAGTAGGAAACTGTTTACGCCTATATAATGGTTCTTATATTCCCTTAACCAAATTTACTCCACACATTGAATTTGAGGATGAAATAATTAATTTATTAAAAATGTTAACGGATGATGACGACGATAGCGTACCAGACACCGATCCCGTTATCCACATCAGAGCTGAAGAAACAGTATTTATCGAGCCAAATTCAAGTAAAATAGTCAATCTAACATCAAATTATGAATTAGAAGGAGATAAATTCATAATTATTCCAAATCCTATCTTTGATTCAGACATTTTTCTTGAATTTGGAGAAATGATATTTTCAGACAAACGTCCCATCTCTTTGACCTTAACTAACAAGGGATTAACTGGAAAGACTATTTATAAAAACATATCAGTTTTGAGTATGCAGCCTTTTGAATCGGAAGAATTGCATCAAATTTATATGCAAAAGAATGATAAAAACATACAAATAGGCATATCAGAAATAAATTCAATTGATATAGTACCAGTTCTGACTATTTCCCAGGAGAAGGCGATGGAAAGTATAAATCCTGCTATTCCTGAAAAATATGTTTCATTAATTCACTCCTTAGTCATGAAATTTGAAGATATATTTCATACAAAAGGTGAAATATTAACACCATCAAAGCTAGTCGCCGAGCCTATCGAACTTGAGCCTGGAGTTAGGCCATTATATTGTTCACCTTACCGAACTAGTGAAGCCGAGAGAGAAGAGATCAATAAAAAGGTAGATGAAATGTTGGCTCAAGGGGTCATTGAACCTGCTCGATCACCTTGGGCTTTTCCAGTTATTTTAATTAAGGAAGGCCACAAAGATTTGACAGGGGCTAAATCAGCACGTCTCTGCTTGGATCTTAGGCGCCTTAACGATATAATAATTAGAGATACATATACACTACCTAGAACTGACGTATTTTTGCATACATTGCGAAATGCGAAATTTTGGACAACACTAGATGTTGCCTCTGCTTTTACTCAAATGCTATTACGTAAAGAGTGCTCAAAACTAATAACTTTTTGCACTGAACGTGGAAATTTTTCAAATTTGCGCTTACCTTTTGGCCTGTGTAACAGCCCTGCGATCTTCCAAAGAGCGCAAAATACATTATTCGCAGATTTCCTAAATCAATTCGTAATCATATATTTAGACGATATTGTAGTCTACAGTAGTACATTAGAAGATCATTTGTACCACCTTGAATGCGTCTTTGAGAGATTACGAAGTGTTGAACTCAGCCTGAATTCAAACAAATGTAAATTTGCGCAAACCAAAATTAAGATTCTCGGTCACTATTTAAGTGCGGAAGGCTTATCTCCAGATATGGAAAAGATAGCACCAATTGCAAAACTAACACCTCCGAAAGATCAAAAGCGTTTGCGTAGCTTCTTAGGTTTAACTGGCTATTTTCGTCGTTTTATCGAGAATTACGCTAAGATTTGCAGACCACTCTCGACATTACTAGAACATAAACCAGAATTGATTTGGGGAGATAGGGAAACACAAGCTTTTGAAAAATTAAAGGCAGCACTTATTTCGGCTCCACTATTAAGTCACTGGAACAGCGCTCGAGACACAGAAGTGCGTGTCGACGGGTGTTCATATGGCGTCGGAGGAATTTTATTGCAAATTGAAAACAAAAAGGAATATATAATTGCATATGCGAGTCGCTCACTAACAAAAGCAGAACGTAATTATAGCATAAGTGAAATCGAGTACTTAGCTTGTGTATACTGTCTGAAAGAATTCAGAGAATTCATTTATGGTATGACAAAACCCTTCAAATTAATTACCGATCATAAATGTTTAACCCAATTAAAATTCGCAAAGAATCAATCTAACTCCAGGTTAATTCGTTGGGCTCTCTTCTTGTCAGACTTCAACTATGTAATCGAGTATAAAAAGGGAAAATTGAACAATGATGCTGATGCGTTATCACGATTAGCTGATGATAATTATGAGCCAAGTAACACTGAAAATTGGTGGAAAGGTAGCACAGATCAAATCCCAAGTTTTACAATAATTCATAGTGATTTTGAAGAACTACAAAGCAACGACCCCTATTGCAAAGTAGTGCGAAAAGGGTTGGAATCAGGAATCCCTAAGTTTAAAACTAAATTCAAATTAGTTGACTCGATCATTTATCATATCAGCGATGGAAAAGAGAAACTATTAATCCCTAAGGATTATCGTAAAACTTTAGTTCAAGAATTACACAACGAACTCTTTTGTAGTCACCGTGGATTTGAAGGAACGTTAGCTCGGATAACGAATAAATATTACTTTAAAGGCATGAGGGAATATGTATACAAGTACGTAAAAAGCTGCGATGCCTGTCAGCGTTCTAAGCGCCCTATTCGTTCTGCACAAGGATTTCTGCAAACCATCAATATAAAGCCTATTCCATTTCATACTGTAGGAATAGACTATGCAGGTCCATTACAATTAACATCTCAGAATAACCGTTACATAATTGTAGCAATCTGTCTTTTCAGTAAATTTGTTGAAATCAAAGCTACGCCTGATCAAACAGCTCAGACAGCAGCTAAATTCCTGCTAGAACAGGTGATCTGCCAACATGGCCCACCACAAATTCTAATAAGTGACAGAGGCACTAGTTTTATGTCCTCCTTAATGGCTGAACTTCTATCTTTAATGAGGATTAAGCACAAGACCACTAGTGGTTACCACCCACAATGTAATGGACAAGTCGAGAGGCAGAATTCTGAAATAAAAACAGTGCTAAAATTATATTTACAAAGAAATGAGCATAAACATTGGGATAAATATATCCCTTTTCTTAAATACGCATTCAATAGCGTCCGTCAAACAGCAACTAAACAAACACCTTTTACTGTCTTGTACGGAAGGGATCCGCCACAATTAATTGACCAAATCCTACCCTTAAATGAGAGTCCAAATCGAGCAAAGCAATTACAGGAATTACATACTATTAGAAAAGATGTAATGACAGCCATCAGTAAAGAAAGAGAAAAATATAAACATAGGTACGATAAGGGTCGTGACAATGTCGACTATCAGATTGGGCAATTCGTACTGGTCTTTAATCCAGCCTTGAAACCTGGAGAGACTAAGAAACTCTCAAAGACTTGGCATGGTCCATGGGTGGTAATTAGACGCACCTCTGAAGTAAACTACGAATTGCAAAAGCCAGGTAGCGGTAGTAAAGCTATTACCCACGTCCAAAGAATGAAACCGTACTTTGACTCCTTTGATTTCCAATTAGCGGAAAATCAAGGTTATCAAAATAAAGATGAATGGATAAAAGCTTTGGTACGGATAATCGAAATTAATGACGCCGCTGACTCTTGGGCTGAAAGCTTGAACAAATGGCTTGAAGAAGAGACACGGGCACGGGGATTAGAAGAAAAAAAATATAAAAACGGCATGAATAAGTACGGGACGTTTGAACTATTACCTCCATCTACTGCCAATAATTTTGGTTTAATAGCTCAGTCGGTACTGAACTCTAAGGCATTTTTCTTTTGGAATACTGTCTTACAATTCGATTGTTCAATGGTAATCTCATTAAATAGTGTTGAAAGACTGAATCAAATTGAATTAAAAAACGAATTCTTCCTAATTAAATTCGAGGAAAATAATGAAATCCATGATACGTGCTGTAGTATCAAGGACGTAGAGATCCAAAGAAAAGCTTACCCTACAAATACATTTAAAATTCTGGAGGTCTCATATTTAAATTGGCCCAGGCCAGACACCAAATTGCCCACAGTATTTGACTTCACAAAATTTATAGGTTTAACGTTTCCGTTGTATGTAAAAAGGCCAAACAATTGCTTATTTACTTCAAGTACCGCAGGCCCAGACTGTATACTGACATATCTGATTTACACGCATTTATATATCGTAACCCAGGAAGGACATCAAATTCCAAGTATTAAATCAAATATTCAAAAATTAGGCAAGTATGGCTACATGGATAATTTTCCTCCTAACTATGTCCAGTACTTGTGTCATGTTTTGTTACGCTATTTTAAACCAGAAGATAAATTATTAAAGACATTAGACAAAACCAATATAGATGAAAATATTGAATATTTAATTAAAAATACACCGTATATGAGCCAATCTGATAGTAGTGAATCTGACGATACCACTGAATATCGACCAAAACAGACAACTGCAGAAATATTAAATCCACCAACCACTCCGAGAGGCATTTCAACTCGTAACCACATGGAATTTGAAGGTCATAATCGGTTACATAGATCAGGGACCCATATGCAGATATTAGACTCAGAGCCCTCTGGACATGAAACATTTACTACCAACACCAACAGTTCAGACTTAATGTCAGTAAACTCCCGCTCAAATGAAGTCACTCAAGGACTAAACATTTCGGAAAACGACACTACGAGAGACAATGAAGATTCCAATTCCACAAATGACACACCCGTAAATGATTTAATGACTTTCAGTCCCTCAGGTAGCTCCCCTCAATCTCAGGTAGACATAATCCCGGTACCTGGAACTCCATTAGTACACAATAGAATGGGGAGAACACTTAGGCGACCTCGTCATTTAGACGACTACGTCCTGTACTGATTATCAAAATTCCTTGTTACAGGAGAATGAGGCTCATACTTCATCTTTGCCTCTTTGCACTTTACTCCACTTACGCTTTTAACACCCCGGATAGCCATTCGCAAACATCAAAAATGGATACAAAGGCCGTAGCTGCTAAACACCAAAATCAAATGGACGGACGACACAACCTGACTGACGACAAAATTGAAATCAAAATATTTACAGGAGCATTTGTTCAGGAAATACCAAATATTTACATATATGAAAGTAGTGGAATCATCAAATTCGACATCCCTGAGTTACCACCCTTACTAAGAAATTCTAGAACAGACTCAATATGTAATGTGAACTATTCCAACCCATACTGTTACATGTATCGACATAACAGATATATACATCATGAAATTGCGCATATGCTAACAGTAATTCAGTCATCATTTAGAAAAGATGGAAAAGCAGAAAATATTAATACCATACCAAAAATCGATTTAAATTATACAGTTTTTAACTCCTCGAATTACCATCCTTTTCCAGAACAATCTTGGAATAGAAAACGAAGGTCCTTCAAAATCCATAACAAAGAATTTGCTACTTATTGTTGCGATATAGCCACCCAAGATGAAGTTGTAAATTTGTTTCCAACATCGAGACATGCTAGATACTATTTTGATTCCATCACCGATTCAGTGATTGATAAACATAAGGATATTTTTAAAACAGCTAAGCAATCGTCACCGATAGCTCGGGCTATTTTTTACTCTTTCTGGGAAATGAAATATAGGCTTCATACAATTGGAAATAATATTAGACGGAATAATGAAACTCTTTACGTTACCGAAGATTTGTTAAGTTCAGTAGTGGCAGAAAATGGTTATCTTTTGTGGTATCAATCTCTCCTCCAGACTTACATTATGGCCAAGAATTCCTGTCTTAATAAACGTTTACCTATGGGATTAGTATCACAGGAAGCCTTGAGATCAGAGTTATTAGAGTTCAGAGAAACACTCACAAAACATGGCAAAGAATTAGTCATTCCAATTAGTGAAATAGCTAAATATTATACTCTAGGTCTAACCTCGTGCCAAGAAATCGACGGTAAATCTAGCATTTCACTTAGAATCCCGATAAAAACGTTAGATTCAAATTGGAAGCTCTATGAGGTAAAACCCATTCCTGTAGTATTTAATGATAAAACGTGTCATTTAACATCTGAAGCAACATTCGTAGCTCATGATGAATATAGAACACTTCCACTCAATAATATTGGCAACATCAAGTGTCAGCCGTATGACACAGGACTATGCTATATCGAGACCATAAATACAAATTCACAAAATAAGGATCTTTGCTTAACTAGGATGATAGATGGGGGCTCGTCGTCTGATTTTCTTCAATGCACTTATAAATGTATAAGCAATAAGCAAGTTCAAGTTCAACCGCTCTCCCAACACGCTTTTTCACTAACAAACATACCAAATGGTAGCACAATTCAGTGCTTAGGTTCAGAAGGAATTCCAATTTCTAATAAGACGGACACTGGAGCTATAGTAATCAAGCTGCCTTGTCATTGTGAAATTCATCTAACGGGAGAGATGCCAATCAAACCACAGTTTCCATGTCTCAATGAAGATATAAGCTTAGATCAATACCATATAATTCCTATTCGCTGGTCAAAATGCGATCATTTCATACCTAAACCATATATAAATATGAACCTTCCTTCTTCTTCAGAAAATGCATCCTGTATAGATAAATTATGGTATAAAAAGGGTGAAATAACTGCGGTGTTTGAAGCCAAAATTAACAAGACTCTCACCATACTTACACGAACGGTAAATTATACCTATGACTCAAATTCATTTATAGTATTATGGTCATTTATCCTTACATTAGGAATTGCATATATGTTCTTACGAGAACAAGAAATAAGTAGACAATTGAAAGATATGAGTAGGGAAAGATTGCCGCAAATAAGCTATAGAACGGCACAGGTTCCACTGCTGACTCAGGATATCGCTCTGAGTTCTTTAGATACTGATTCTGATGATGTTCCTGAACTTGTCAGGAATTCGAATGAAACCCCCTTGACCTCTGACTTAAACATACTTTATTCGCTAAATCAGACTATTAGGCCTGAACCTACTGTTAATCCTTCTTTTCAAGAACTAAATAGAAGATATTTACAGTGGCGTACTAATATGAACCTTACTAACCCTGAAAACCCACCTCCTTATAGTAGCTCTGAATCTCACGAGGGGGAAGTGGAGGCTGTTTCCAGATAAATATGATCATTCAATATCTCTTCATACCATCAAGAGTATTGAAATTAAAATAGGCATTTGTTTCTCCACAAAGTTACATGCATACGCTAAAATCTCTAGTTGATAAGTTTATTTGTCTGTTAGTATCATACAAATCTCAGGATACATTAAATATACATCTTCCATCTGAATACCAACATATCAGGTTCTTGTAAATACACAACTAATATATTCATAATAGAATCCAGAAATAAACTGACAGTTCAGGGTCATCATTCTGTGATATTGTAAATATTGTATATAGAAATAGTACTAACATTGACGTCACTATCTGTAGAAACTATTCAATAAGAATAAACTTTTAACTTAGGAAAGAAAATAAGTAGAACACGGTATACAAATTAATACAGTTATATTTAATCATATTTACTCAAAAACAATATATACGTAAATATACTCAGCACGATTATAAAGGTGCATCAATAACATTTAGGTTGGAAACATTTCTATTGTTCTCAACGGAGGGTGAAAGACTGTTTGTGGCTTTCTTTTTGTAATCTTTCTCAACTAAGAAAATTATTTTATGTTGCAATTGCTTTAAATGTTGTCTGTATGTGTAATCCCTAGTAAAAAGAATGAATTCTGGAATGACTGATCCTTGGATGAGTGCAGCCAGGGGCGACTTGGAAATTCCTAGACCTTTTCCGGAAGGTCAAGCAATAACTGCAGGGGCGAGCCATAGCCAGGGATATCAGGAACACGGGATTACACCTGTTAGTTATCTTCATGGAAATGGTCAAGCAATAACGGATGGTGGCCAAAATAACACTGAGGAGGTAAATATTGTCTGTAACTATGTAAGAAATGAGCAGGTTGTGATTCATAATCTTTTCTATGTTCCGACTTATATGAACTTACGTAGCGCTAGCGATCTATTTTCACTTCCTATTGAGCTATTTGAACAACTCTCTTTACCAGAAAGCTTAAAAACCCATCCCTTATGGGAAATGAATCATATGATCCATTCCAAACCTTTGACCTATTATTATAGCAAAGAAGTAATTCAAACTTTACATTATTTTCTTATTTACCACATTGAGCGTAATATCAACTTTTTGTATGGCTTTCGTAACTATCTACATAAACTGCTTTTTATTTCAATGAATCCCATAACAATCCTCCCTCCCCCACTTCAAAAAATTGGAAAACGGCACACTTTTTCCTATCCTAGCTTACTTTCCCGCTTACTTAATCAAAGATTTAGAAAAAAAAATCCCGTAAGTTTAACTGATGAAAATCATGTTAAATACGCTTTTAAAATGGATAAAAAACTCCTATACCATGTTCTAAAATATGGTTGCAGAGACTTGCCCGCTTTTCCTAGCCTAACTGCATGGCAAAGAAGACAAAATGTGATATATAATATATATTCATTGCATGCCTCGGGACGCCAAACAGAAGTGGTCTTTCAAAAACTATTTAAAATAACTGATTGCGAATAACGAAACCTATTTAAAAAAAAATTAAGCTCTGGCAAATATTTTTAACCAAATAACGTTCCCACTACTCAAAAAAATACTCATAAAACAAGATCAGTTACTAAAGTCACCTTGCTAGAACTTTTCAACAGATAGTCGATGAACGTCATTCCAAATAAATTCTACATTTTTGTTTGAAACATGCCGTTACATTTTTTATTAACCCTATTGGATATTTGTACAATGTTGGGAATATTTATAAACTAATAATAATATTAAAATAATGACTACTTATGCCGGGGAGAACATTACACTTATCCCACTTTACCCAAGGTTAACGATGTAAATATTTAATAGATTTCAATACATATACAATTTAACTTCATTTTAAGCTTTCTATATAGAATACAACGGCAAATATATATTTCTTAGTAAAACCGTACACTCACAGTATTTAAAGACGTACATTCAAATGAAACATCCAAAGTACAATTCTTACTGTATCCTGTTTCGTGATGTATATACTCTTGACTTTCAAAAGTGTGATCATTAACGGTTATACGAATCGGTTTCAGGGTCTAAAATGTACAAAAACATTAACAAAACAAACAAACAAAGTTCCTATAACTTGCCATTTTCCAATATATATTCATATATACATATATCATGTACGTATTTAGCAAATGTACGTCTTTCAGTAATTAGCACAAACGATATTTAAATAATAATTATAATTTATTTCCACAGCAAAAGTTTAACTTTTGCTAGTTACTCTAATAGGCCATAAGTTTATCTTATGAGCTATCAAAATAAAACACCTAATACATTATATATCAGTAGAAATATTAGACGCTATTCTACACTGCTTAGAATAAGTACTCACTATTTACATATGCTTACATATGCTGTTGGCTTGACCTAGGCTTATTTTTAGATATCACTTATTTAAAAACTTGTAAAAAAAAAAAAAAAAAAAGTTATAACTTAATTAACTTTAACGTCAAATCTACTAACTCTAAATACGACATCATTCTTGTGTTAGCAGGGGGCCAATGAGTACCGACTGGTATACATGCCGGGGAATTTTCCTCAAGACACTACTTGCTTTCACGCGAAAGCGAAATTAACCGGCAGCCTTCAAGAATCTATTAGCCATACGACATTAACGAATAAAAAAATAAATCCGGATCTTAGAAAGTCGATTCAAGCCCTTATTAATAATCATATAGATAGTCTAGGTTATTTTATTCCACTGTTATTTCAATTTGTTCACTATGGATACCCATATCATAATCTTAAATACACTACTATTCAATATAGTAGGGAATATGTTAGAGATTTAAGTGAAAAAGTGTGTCACAAAGACAATAGGAAATTCAATGATTCAGAAATACAGGACTTAGCCTTTATTTTAGAACCAAATCTATTATTCTATGTTTTTTATGAAGCGGCTAAACTTTTACCTAAATTAGCCTTGTACCCGAACCAAACTCCTCTTACTAAACTTCAACCTGAAAGTAGGAATAATATCCATCGTATCTATAAGGAGCATTTGTTAGGTAATGCAGAAATTTTTCAAAATCTAAATACATTTGTCAATAATGCAATCGATAAATCACTTCAAGCTCCACCACCACCACCACTACCAATATCAAGTTCCTACACTCCGAGTCTTCGTCCTACAACCGTGCCTCCTTCGTTATTTCCAGCCACCTCTTATCCATCAAATTTTCTGGTACGACCAACAACGCCATACCAAGAATCCTCTTTCTTCAACCCTCCACAAATGTTTCGTTCAACCTTTCACGGACAAATTTCATATCCAGCATTACCACATCCAAGGTCATTATCTACCGCTCCAAAACAACTGGCCAATGGTACACAGTACCTGCAAAATCCGATATCGTACCATAAAAATACGTCATCACCTTCATCCATACAAGCAACAGCGCACCCTATTCCAGATAATGAAGAGTTAGAACAGGTTTTGCAAATATTGTCAGTGGAAAAACTACTTCTGGAATTACAAAGAATACGATCTTTAGCTAAAGAACATTACAACTTCCTAAATATCCTTTTAGATCATTCAAGGCAAACCGGTCATTGTATAAATCCTGCATCTTACAAGAACTTGAATACAATTTATCATGGAATTATTAAAATAGCTGAAAACGAAGAATTCCGGGATCGAATTATGGACGAGATGGGAACATTTCATATTTACGATTTACTACCATCGATTCGAGAAATTACAGGAATGAATCATCAAACTTTATTTGGAAATGCTTCAACTGAGGCAGAAGCATTCAATAGCAAATGGAAAATACCAGAAGGCAACTACCCACTAGCCCAATTTGGAAACTTTATTCGAATCCTAACATCAGATCTAAAACGTTACGGAAAAATATATCACCCAGATTTTAACATATACAAAAAAACAAATCAAAACGAATTACTCACAACCACCAATAATTCGAAAATTCGGGACGAACTAAATGGAGGGTACGTTAAACACCTATGGTATATGACCGTAAAAGATATGCCAACTGATTCTGAGAGAAAACAACTTAAACAAAAAAGAGAACAGTCCTTTTTTCCAGCGAAATATACCAAACTACCTCCAATCCCACCAACTCAAAACACAGCTTCAGCCATTCCTCACAGGACTTCGTCAGCCAATATTAATACCATAGACTCAGATACACCCCAAGACAAAATAATGAAAGTTTCTCAAGAATTTGTTAACAAATATAATGTAAGACGTATTATTTACGAAGAGAAAACACAATTTGATTTTACTTCATATCCTTCAGGATTTATTCCAAATGACCAACTGATAGCTGAGATTCTAAAAATAGCAGATGAATTATTAAATACTCCTCCTGATGTAGGGTACCATCTAAACGGAGTCCATGTATATAAGTTATATAATTTGGAAAGAGAGCGTATTAGGAAAGAAGATCCGGTACCACTTAGAAACATTATGATCCCATTATGCCAAGAAATTAACGAAATAAACAGCAAAGAAGTAATGTTACCTTCTCATCAGGAATGGCGAATTTTGCACCGGAACAAACGAACGAAATAATAACATTGTTACCCCATTTAAGTACTCTATGCCCTGCCGCTAACACAAGAAGGTTAATTTTATATTTTAAATAGAACTAATGGTATAATATAAGGTTTTAATAAGGTTGTACTGGTAAAATAAGATTTAAGTTTAATATTATAAGTTGTATTTATAATTATAATTATATAATTCTTAGTAAGATGTAAATATAGATTGTAATCTTAGCAACAAAAAGTTCTCGTCACACGGTTAAAGTAAAATAATTTCTTCTTCGGAGGGGGAGTTGTGTGACTCGAACTTTTTGAGTAAGGGGAATTGTCGTGTGGACGAGCTGTGTCCTTGTTGGGGGATGCGTGGGTTTGCTGACTTCCAGACCTTGCGTCCAGTCGGTGCGTGGGGACGCTTGGCTTGGGCTTCTTCTCTCGATCTCGACAGAGACAGACTCCGTCCAGCAGCCGGCCCATCCACTCACAAGGACTCAGCTCTCTTCGAGTTCGACTTATTGTTCCGAATAAAACTAAGATCAAAACACCGAACGACTACCGGAGTCCGGATCTGGGTACCTCAATATAATTAAATTTTAATCATTTTAGTACAAGTTTATCTTGTACGAATATTTATTATTCATATTATCCTTTTGAGTTTATCTCAAACAGCCTTACTGAGTTTATCTCAGAACTCTTCCAAATTATTTAATTAGGGAGTTTATCTCCTATTTAATTATATAGTACTGAACTCGGACAACTGAACGGCCGGGGCTCACGCCCATTGCCGAGTGCGTAGAAATACGGCTCACAATGATTATAGTACCGTTAGATCGGCAATGAACTAAGCTTTAATTTGGTATATACAACGTCTCTGTACAATTTCGGGAAGTATGAAATAGTAAGGGGTCGAAACATTTCGTGCCACCCTGTACATTGTACCTTGTTTGGCTGGATGGCTACCTTCTTTAGTTCGGTGACAGTTGCAGCATTACAGAATTAACATTAGTCGACCTAATAGACTTGAAAACATGTTTATTAAGCTAAGAATGACAGATTTACATAGGCAGAAACACGCGACAGGAATTCAGAGCTTAACGGGCTTCATTTTCGATTAGAAAATTCATGGAGCATTAGGAAAAGGCAGGTCGAAAGTCGAAATATTTATAATTATTCGTCTGGATTTGGCTGGAACCACATGAGCATTCAGCAGATTATTTGGTTATTAAATAACGCCTTACTTACGTATAAGAAGCTAATTATTGTATACGTTGGATGATATAAATTGGCCAGTTTGCCAGAGGAATAGTCTTGTGTTGTAATGTAATTTGATTTTTTTCAGTGCATTTCGTGTAGGTAATATTTTCTGAGGAAGAATACACAGGTAAATGTATCCTTGAACCTAAGCTTACTCTGTAAATCATAAAGCAAGCCTCTCAGGCCAGGCGTTCCAGTAGTGACCTAAATGCAACACTCCAATAAATGTAATACCCCTGTAAATGCAATATGCAATTCTCTAGAAAATGCAATGCTCTTGTAAATGCAATGCTCTTGTAAATGCAATGCTCTTGTAAATGCAATGCTCTTGTCCATGCAATGCTATAAATGCTAATAACCTTCTGGTCCCAAAGTGCCGTAAGACAGGTTTTTGTTTGGGGGATTTAAGGACTGAAAATAATCATGCTTGTTCTTGCCTACAAAACGGTTGAAAAAGCTCTCTTGTTCAATTTTAAAACTCCACATTTGTGAGCGGCGGCAAACCTTCGAAATGCTGAAATAGCAGCATGATTAGCATT
>VNWX01000757.1:0-18832 GCA_009869905.1 Ceratophysella communis | reverse complement strand
TGTTCCGAAATTTCTTCTCAGCTCGAGTTTTGCTGTAATTCAAACAAATAGATAAGCAATCTCCTACAAACAGAGCTCTATGCATGTTTCACTGAAGAAAAAGGTGCTTTTGTAGCTATATTATTATTTCTTTTTGATAGTCGTCAATCAGTTTTATTCCTTTCACTCTGCCTGCCCATGCATAGTTCTACATGAGCCCATTATTCCGGCCTTTCATAAATATTGAAATACAAAAAAAAGGCGTAAATACTGATCTTGTTTCTTTCTTTGAAGCCTGTCAGCGTTTAAAAGAAATAATAATGAAAATGTCAAGGAGCTCAATGCATTTAAGAGTTCCTCTAAATGATTATTGGAAAAAAGAAGTTCTGCATACATACAGGTCTTTTTAGTAGTGAGAAGAACAATGCAGGCTTGCCAGGAATGTAAAAGTCGATTTTTCGTAGAGTTTTTATTTCGTGTGTCTATGGAGATAGTATAGGATTTCCCAGGGCTTTCTCCCCTTACCCACGACGACATTGAAAATGGAAGTGCACGCAGAAGGGGTATGCGCGTGCACGAGTGAAGATCCGGCACTGGAGTGCAGGACTAATTCTGCTTATTCGTAATTTATTTAACTGGAGTAGATTCAGATGAAAGCTAAGCGGATCTTCCGTGAGCCAAAAGTTTGTGTAGTTGTGTCCATTATGCAGATTGTCTCGAGGAAGTTATGAAAACGTTTGACACGACAGGATTATTAGAGAGAGAGAGATGGAAGAATGTCATGTCATGTTTCACAAAAGTTATTTGGAGATAGTTAAAAAGTTGGAGAAGAGCTCTGTCTGAGCATATGCTTGGGCTAAGGCTGAATGAGTTTTTGAATTCTTTCTTTTTTGGATCAAGATCAGACTCGAGATTAGCACTATTTTTTAACAGGCTCGCTGTTTAGGCAGATAAAGTAACAACTTCTGCTCAAGTTTAGATTTTGACTCGAGCTTTTTTGCATGCATTGAAGGTGGTGGAACGCCTCTGTCTGTCTTGTCTTTTATGTTTTCCTTCCTTCTGATCACAATCTTTCCTTGTGCCCATCATTCCGAGATTCTCAGATACTGCCGTGCATCTAGCCCTGTGTTCGTGTGCTGCTTTAGTCAGCGACTTAATGATCATCAGAACGGTATCGTTCTAAAACTGCGCGCGGCGGTGAATGTCGTGCCAAAAACGAGATCGGCTATATGCATCGACTAAACCTATATCTAGTACAGAGCTAGCTATCATTACAGTGCTCGGCCAGGGCAAGGCTATGTCTATAATTTCAAAAATGTCTCTTTAATCATCTCACTGTACTCGCGAGTTACGGTGGACGAATTACAATGCTGGGCAGAGCTTTAATTATTCATAAATGTAAGCTCGATGAAAAATGCTAATGTTTCAGCCTGAAATGTGCTCAATATGTGCACTGAGAATTTTCCAAATAAATCGAATTGGTCGCAATAACGGAGCTTGAAAAACATTTTTGTAAATTCTACAGCTCACATGCAGTTTTTGATTGTTTCCGTTATTTTTGTAGCATTTGGACTGGGAGGTTTTTCTCATTTAGTTTTCGTCTATTAAATGCCTGCTCTTTTAGTTCGTGTTGTTGAGACTTGTGGGGCTGGCTTTGTAGTTCTGAGCTCAGTGTATTTAAAAAACGGGGAGCTGAGCGGAAATGAAAGGCGACAAACTTGTTTTTTAAGTGGAAAATGTTACTTGTTGTTAAACATATGGTTCAGTACCTACTAGACCCCTCAAAACTTGTTTTCATGTTCTCTCTCGGCCTCGACGATGTAAATACGAACGACCGTTTCTGACTCGTCTTGCTCAACTTTTCTTAGTTTTCGATATTTCGATGCATTGAATGTGACAATAGGTAAGGAATTAACAACGGTGGAGTAAGCGAGTGAAAGAAGCATATAAATAATTTGGAATTTAATTCCCGAGATAGAGTGAAGCCTGGAGTCCACTCATCACCTTTTAGCGAAATTGTGGGTCCTTGTCTTTCCTCACTTCCTCCGATTATGACAGAGTATTAAGAAATGGAAATTGGGTTTTTGTGCTATAATTGAATTCTCAATTTTCAGTTTCGCCATCGTCCCATGTCCTCCATAAGTTCTGTGTTTAACAATTCATAGGCCCGTAATGATATGTTTTGATCGATTCCACGTCGATGAGGGAGAGAGGTGTTTGTACGAATTTCACTTGCCAGTTGCCAGAACATTTATCACCTGCTCAGGGCTTCTTAAATTGATGATTAGGTAAACTCCATTATTTGTCACTTAAAGCCTTAGAATTTCGCTTTAAAATACGTTCATTCTATATTCCTTAATCCTCGGTAGGTCGCGGAAATTGTTGCAATTTCTTATCCGAATTCGGTTCATCACTGTTCTATTTTTTAAAACCCTTGTTTAAGCTCGAGCTTATCCGTTTCATATTTCGCAAGCGGTTCATGAATAGAAGAGTAGAGAATATATAGAGTATCATTTCTGGGTTCTGAAAGGGCTGGACGTTGAAATATTTCATCTTCTTGAACGCCCATATTTGATGCAACGCCCTTTCGGGAGATGGAGACCCCTCCTCAGACAGGGGAGAAGTGTCATTGGAATCGGATAAAAAGATTGACGAGGGGAAGGGTAGACAGGGAGCATGTTGTTACTCACTGCATCTCCACTACTCGTCTTTTGTGTCCGACCCTCGTTTTGCGTGTTTTAAATTCAAAACCGGGCCTGGACACGCAGCGCATAATGGATTTACTCGGGAAGCATAAATATGTGCTTGGTTGAATTCAAAGAGCAAGGAGCCATGTTGCATGAGGTGGGGCGAAGGTAGGAGAGGGGACTTGAAAGCGAGAAGGGTCCTTGCTCTGCATTTGGAATGACATAATCCAAACAAGAGATGACGAGGAGGATGACTCCCATCAAGTTCTTTTGTTGCTAAAAAGAAAATAGTCTCTCTGTCCGGTCCACCCACCGCCATTCAGCTCCATTCACTCGGAAGGGCAACTACTTACACTTACCGTTAGCTCCTCTAAACAGCTTAAGTGCCCGCCGACCTTTCCGCATTGTCGGCCGCCTCTCAGCACCAATTCCCACTCAGGCAAATCTTGCAATTCGAAATGACAAAAGAGCCAACAATGAGTGTTGTTCTTTGGACATTAGACGCTCTGCTTGGCTCAGCTCCGTTCGTTATCTTGAGAGAGCAGGCTGATAACCGGATATTGATTAGGCCGAGACGCAAGACGGGATTCAGTCTGGCAGGCGCAGGGCACTCCGCTCGGATCTGAAACAAAAGCTGCATAGGGAGGACTCTCGGCTCGGATCGGGATTCGGAGCCATGCATGGGGCTGATGCCCGTCTGAGCGAGGTGTGCGTAATGGGTAATGGGGTAGGCTGGGGCAGGTAAAAATTGCACTTTCATTATCGGACAGGGGAAATGCTCCATTATGAGTTGCTGGGACCGCTGTTCGTGCTTCGTGTTCTGCTCGTTTAAAATTCATGAGTTGACAATAGGAAGGAGCGGAGAGAGAGAATGGTCAAACAGGAGGAAGTCCACAAATCAATCTCCGAGTCCAGCAGATGGACTTGGATTCAGATAAAAAGCACCATGCACTTCTCGGCCCTACCTGTGGCCCGGACAGAATTGTTTCTTGAGCCCTGATCCAGATTCGTCATTAAAAGTTGAACTCTCCTTACGGACAGGGATTTGAAGAGACGAGCAGAGGGGAAGTCTAAATACTCATTTCATCAATACATTTGTCTGAGTACACAAAATGTCAACTTGTCACTATTGTTCTGTCACTTGTTTCCATTTTTGGGGGGCTTGGCCCTTACGACCAAAGAGATGGAGTCTTGAGCTTGGGTTCAGTTGGTCCTGTCGAGAGAAAAATGCATTAGTGGGTCTGAGGGAGGGATCCAAGCCCTATCCTACATTCCGCTAAGTACGCTGCATTCAATTGAACAAATGACAATCAGACTACAATAATGCCTGACTAGAGAGCTTCCACAATACAATCATGGAGCGTATTATTACAGGCACTCACTCCAGCCAGGTACCTAATTTATATTAAATCCTGCCTGAGTCAGAGAGCCCTTTTTTACTGAACTACCTTGTCTTGTTTTATTTCTCTGCGTCCATGTTAACCGATTACAGGCTGTCTCATGTCTGTCAAGCCTGTCCAGGCTCCTTCCACTAATTCACGCCATACAAATATTGAACTGTCCACTACTACCAATAATACTGCCCGTACTGGCATTCCAATTCGTGTCTCCGTATAGCAGACGAGTTTGATTTCTGAAAGCCTTTATTGTAGCTGTATAGATCGAGTATGAGGGAAACATCGTTGAACTACGAGAATTGGAATAAGCTTCTTCCATTCCTGGCGTAAATATGTAAATTGCAGAAGGTAGTAAGTCAAATGACGCGTCGTTTCTCGGCATGCCATTAAGAGATCTCCTAGGGAGCACTGAACGCGACCAGGCACGGCTCGCCTAATGGGTGCGGCAAACTCTTGTTCTCAAATGAGCCCTACTTCCGCAAAAAAGAACCATTGACATTAGCTTCTTCTACAGTTTTTAACAGAATATTGCAATTCCTGTCGCGCATCTGGCTAGCCAAGGTGACGATATTAATCCGTGTTGTATTTTTATAATTTTTTGCAGTCAGCGGCGAGGAGAGCTGGGACGAGCTGTGCAAATTGTAAAACCTCGACGACGACGCTCTGGAGACGGAATCAGAACGGAGAGCCCGTCTGCAATGCTTGTGGCCTCTACTACAAACTACATAATGTAAGTCCTATGCTATGCAATGAATCTCGTAGTTGATTGAAGGATAAAAGGTATCTGATCGGCGAGCTGAGGCGACCGTGGAAGCATTTAGTGGTCAACTATGTGGAAAGTCGTGTGACAAGAGGATAAGGGTTTGTTATTCTAATGAGCGACATAATATTTCCTTGAGTTACCCTTTTTTTTAAAAGAACGGCGATGATGGAGTAGTTATTGGTTTTGGAGTGGTAGAGAGATGTCAAACGGGAGCAGGTCGACGGAAGAAACCTTGTAAATATCTCAAGTGTAAGGAAGAGGTGGGGAATCCTCGGCTGAGCCTTTTTCCGAGGATTTAAGGGGCGTTTTGTTGGTGCCAGTCTCATGCTGAGTTGTGTATCGAAACCAAGGATTAACTTTCCCTCGACAGAGTGATTTTCATGGAATGAGGGCTTTGAGCCTTTAAGTGTGTAGTGGGATGGGAGGGTCAGGAAGGATCTGACTGGAGACAGCAGCAGGGGGTCAAGTGCACGACATTGTGACAAGTGGACGGGCACTGTTACATAAACTTGACTCAAGGAGCATAGAAACAAACTAGCATTACTTTAAGTGCTTAGCCAGACTGGTGGACCCTGCCCTACAGTGTCCTGTCCATATCCAGCCCATAATTCTACTCCTACGTCTATCCATGCATGTGTAGGAAATTGTCCCAAATTTTTCAAAAAACGCGTAAACCCCAAATGCTTGAAATGCCATTGCTCGGGTCAGGGTGAGGTCATCAAAATACGAAATGCGATGAGAAGATCAGAGACATTGCATTACGCATAGCGGGATGATGCTCGAGCAAATTCTGATTTCTGATCTTGGCTGAAACGAAATTACGAAAGAAGAGACTGAGGGCAGAGAGGCCTTGGGGTCTTGTCCTAATGAATGGTTCCCCAGTGGAATGCGGTGCGTGGATCCTTATCATTCCTCCCAGTCAGTCATCAGTCGATGAGAGATCTTGCCTATATAAAGACACAAACAATGTACAGCACTGTGTTCTGTACATGTGTACTGCTTGACTTGTGTGACTGCGGGCGAATGGCGGAGCCGTCACATTATGCAGTGTCGTCTTCCGCGTGGAGCCACATGAAATGCAGAAGGGTGAAAGGATGTTCTTCTGCGACAAATGGAGGAATGCGTGCAAAAAGCCAGGCTTCTTCAACCTTTGACTCCACTTTGAAAGAATTACATTGGCAGCGGGATGGGGCGGGGTGACGAGTGAGAAGAACTTAGAAGGAAACAAACCAGTGCTCCACATCAGCATTTCTCAGTCCGTTTCTAGAAACACAATGGGTTTTCAATTAGCTATTCTCTTCCACAACTGCTGCTTGAGATCAGGCCATGCTTACGGAGAGCAGAACTATTTCGGTCCTCGCCATTGTCCTCCACCAAAACCCTGTCACTGATTTATTAATGACGCAAACAGAGGAGTTTATCATTTTTATGACATTAGGTAAGTCTGGCGAGTCGTCGTGGCTTCGTAAATAAAAGTGGAAGGAGCTCCGAGACGCAGACCTCCTCCGATCTCTTCGAAATAGTGCTACATTACTTGGCTGCAGACTCAAGTCAATATGAATAATCTCCGAATGTGCGTCTTGTCCCATGTCGCTAGGAGTCTGTGACAACCCCATGCCTCTGACTCCGGCTCTCACCCGCATCTCACGCTGTCCTATTCAATAATAACAGAAATGACCTACGACCCTCCTTCGCTCCCACCTCCTGCTGCCTTCTCGGCTACAATAGAACAAACTTATAGGATTAGTAAGTAGGTGCACTCGAGTCCAGCATATTCTGAGCTTTGTATTCTTGTTTTTATTTAGGCTCCGTTCTTGTAGGCTTTACTCTTCGATTCCTTGCCAAAAAACGCTGTCTGAAATTTGAGCAGAAAGTTGATGTTTGGGGTGGGTGAGTGAAGTATGTGTCGAGTGAAAGACTGACGGCACGACATCACTTAAAAGTTCATCTCAGGATGATCATCATCTCCTGCCTCCTGTCTCTTACTTACGTTCGGCTTCCGAACTGGAGGGACCGGGTGGCTTGAACTCCGAGCCCCGACTACAAATGGGACCGTGTGTTCTCTTGTTCGGAAACATGCTTATCGAATTTCGATGTTTTAAGAAGTTGATACAGTTGGGGGCACGGAGAAATGCCGACAATGTTATTTGTTACCTATTTCCGTCATTTTCATTATGGGCTCATCTTCTCCCCTCCTCGTCTCCGTTTTTAAATTCAGTGCTCTGCTCTTGCTGCTGTCCGTAATAGCCGGCGACATCCTCTTGAACCCGGTCTTTTCTCTCAGAACAATTTGAGTATTACAGATGGGCTTCTGTTCTTACGGCGGAATTTGATCCGCTTTCCAGTAGCGGAAATTATTGGGGCAAGGCAAGACAGAGGCAGACGCTCGCTGGTTTGGGCTGGGTGAGAGGTCCGGGTGAAAGTCGTGAATTGTGAGAGCAGTCCGGAAGAATTGGTTCATCAGGGACGTAATGACCGGAGCGAGGCGAGAGGCAGACGCTCTGCTCGGCTATTAGCTCGCGCTCTTCTGCTCGTAAAAATCGTGGAAATATAAGGCGGAAGACGAGCCTCGACAAAGTGAGAGTTGGAAAGCGGAGACGGAACTTAGCCTCACATAATATACACTCTTGTTTTCCTTTCCTTTTTTGCACAGAGCGGAAAACAAGAAATATTACACAAACGACAGCAGTCGAGAGGTACAAACTCCTTTTGTTACATTATGGGACTTGTTAAACAGTAAATCCCTGGAATGTCTTCACTCTACGCAAAGAAGAGATTGGAATTCCTTGGCTTTTTTAAGACGAGACCCATGATTGCAGCGAATCCTCTTCCTGCTCATCTTTACAGCATCCTATGAATTATTGATGGGATTGCGGAGTTGTGGGCATTTTGGAAGTCCCTCTTATGCTCGTAGTCGCAGTGGCCAAGGCTTGAGAACGGTCTGAGATGCAGGCGACAGTGTTTAGGGTCCCATGTCGCCGTCAGTGTCCCATTCCCATTCTCTCTCTGTCACAGTCACGTCGGGCCAAGGAGCCTCATCCATTATTCTTATTATTATTGCTGCCCGCAGACTCAAGCGAGGGACTTGGGAAGAATCTCTATTTTTTGTCTGGATCCGAGCCGAGCCCTTTCATTCCAGAGCCCTACTGTCATCCTATTGTTTTTCCCTAAACGTCTCAACACGCTCAGGCAAACTGATGACCTAGTCTCTCTCAGGTATTTCTACGAGACGGAGAAAACAAGTTCTCTCCAAATGTCTCTTTGCTCATTACTCTCGGCGACCCTCCCGTCAACCCTGTTAGTCAACGGACGAATGACCCCTTTCCTTCCCTCTGTTTCTTCTTTTCTTCCAGCCATTCTGGTGGTCTGATGAAATTATTCCGTTGTTTAGACGGCATTCCGGAGCGTAAACAACCGTATTTGACTTATTAATTGGAAAATGCGTAAATCAGTGATAATTAGAGCATGCTAATAAGTAATCTAAGGTGAAATCAAGATGGATCGCATGCTCCTGGTTGTCTCCGCACAGCGCACATGCTATGTAGATGAGCTGATAGAAGATGTACGGACTAAACAGAGCCCTTGTTTGGATAAGACAGTATCAATCAATCTGAATGAATCAGAATTGCATGGAGAAGACGAATGAAATGCATGAGAACTCTGAAACGGGAATGTTCTGCACGCCACACGGATGGCTAGAAATAGTGAGGCAGTGACCCGATTCCTTGGTGAGGGTCACTATCATTCCGTGTGAGGCCGATGACTTGTTGCGTGATCACTTATTATCTTCATTTCAGAAGAAAATGCGAGGCTCAATGCTGAGGCCTTTCCTGTCTTACTTTTCACAATTACCTTGACTTTGTTGTTTCACGTGTGTCTAACAGGAACCTCACACTTGCTCCAAGGTATCCACGGATTCATGAATCATGGTCTAAATATAACTTGGTTCAAATCAAATTACACTTATTTCTCCGGATGCCTTCGAGGTCTGTCTGATGGCTGTAAGCGTTTGGAATCGAGCAGCCTTTTCTGATTTTAAAGGGTTCGTTTCATTATTAGAGGAGAGGGGAGTCAGTTGTCTGTTTGACTGTTGCATGGCCTACGAGGGAAGTTTCCATGGAACATCTTATGAGCGTGTCGTGTGCCGCCGTGGCAGTTTTATGTCAGTCAGTTTTTTGTAGCCTATTACCCACAATAATGCTCGACTGACTTGGGCTCAGGCTTGCTACCAGTACAAGTACAGAAAAGGGAAAGGCAAAAGGGTTTCTTTCTGAGCCCTGGTCATAACAGAGCATGAAAATTGCAATTTTATGGTGGATTTCCATGCTCATGCCTTTTCTTCTTTTCAATGGAGCTTTTTAAATGGAACGAGTCACAATCCCATCAGCCAGTCCTCCGCCTTTGATAAATTCATTTATCTCAGCTCTCCAGCCCTGCTTATGGCTCTATTATGCAATTACTCCCACAATACCCACTTCCCGTCACTCAGCTTTAATGCGATTACTCAATCTCGGACTCAGGTTCCAGCGAATGACAGCCACTTCTTGCCTTCGTCCAACCAAAGCTGAGACCGGAACTTCCTAAAATTCTGCACTGCTCTTTAAGTGCTTGCAAAATTTGCCATGGCTTATTATTTCTGAATTTTTTTTCTGCTGCCCGAAATACTAGAAGGCTCCTGCAGATCGAAATTGGAGAGCTGTGCCCGAATCGACTGCATAGCATAGTTGCATAAATTAGCTGCTTGAGCCCTGACCCAAAATTCGGCGTGGGACAATGAATGGTGCTCTTGTGTTGGAAGTTTTTAATCAGAAATATCCCACAGCGAGTTAATTACTTTTTCATTTGTCTGACTCTGCGTCGGCTCAGTTCTGGGCCGAAGAGATGAAGCCAAGGGTTCAGGAATATTAGTGATGAGGACCGTGACTAATGTTAGCTTAGGCAAATGACGGGTCCTGCCAACAATTGTCGATTGTTGCTCTTGGAGCAAGGAGCCGAGATGAAGGCTGCTTGATGAGAAAAATAATGAGGCTGGCAGAGGGTGAAAGGTGTTGGAGGTCCGCCTTGTTGACTGATGAAATGTCAGCCAGCCTATTCTCGATCGACGAGCCAAGGTGCCCAAATTGGGATGCACCAGAAAAAAACGCTTTCGAGAAAGGTGAGATATTACATGTTACGAGGCTGGAGGTAGCCGAGCTCACCCCTCCCACCCTCACAGCCTACGTATGAGGGCATAGCCGACGTTTCGGTGGAGCTCGATGCTGAAGTCTAGGCTTCCTGTGCAGCGTAATTAGTGCCTAATCGTTGCGTTGGTGGTGCTGGGAGAAACAGTAGGATGGTTGGAGATGATCCGAAATTGACAGTGTTCTGATTTCAGATCACTCCATGCGGTCGAGAGCACGGGGACCCCCCATCAGACTCTCGAGATGGACCATTTCCCAGCTACTAATGTGACACTGATTAATGGCCCACCTCTCACTTCCCATATCATCCATGCATTCTTCCAAGCACTCCGCACAAAAAAGCACTCTGCTTCTTGGACCTCGTCCAGTGGACCAACACTTTGATTTGCGAATCAAAGTCTCGAGAGATGCCAGCCAGCGGCGGTCAGGCTTTTTTCTGGCATTGAAAACTTGAGCCCGAGCTCATTAGCACCCTTGGCTTAGTGGATTGATGAATGAATGGAGAGCTCTTGATTGGACACGTGCGAGCTCAAGACTTTGGCTTCTTTTGCTTGACTTGAGATGGACAGATGCTTCGGACATGGGCCCAGACAATGGTTGAGTGAAGGCCTCTGTCCCATCACAGGCTCCACACTGACTGGTCCGAGCTGACACTTAAATAGTTTGCCCCCTACGAGGCAATTTGCATTTTTAATTACCCTCAACAAATTGGTATTAACACTCCGCCTCTCCGGCCTTCCATTCAAGGATCGGCTGCAACAATGTGGAGGAATGGGGGTTCTGCAGTCTTCCAGACACAGAGGCATATTTCTCTGCCTCGAGAGAGAACACAATGCTTCGCCTGACCAACTGAAAAACGCCAAGGAATATTCCAAGTAGTTAAGGACTTGATGAATGTGCTCCTCATTCTTATAGAAAATAGAGTTGTGTTTTGCATCGTCCTGGCACCCTCGCTCGACATCAGCCCGCAGCCCAGTTCCTCACTCACTACCTACCCCCAGCTTCATTATTTCTCTGCCTGGAATGTTCCAGGAGAGCTGCATCAATTACAAGTGTATTACAATGATTACTCGGACGATGAATAATAGAACTCTGCTCAGCATGAAATATGAGCTCTTCTGCCCAATGACTTATGGCCACTTTCAGGCAGAAAAACAGCCACGGAAACTGTCGGTAGTTGGGCTGAATACGCATGCAATGAGAAGTAATGCAAGGCATCATGAATGCCCACTGGAAACTGAGAATATGAGCGAGCAGAGCGGAAAGTGAAAAGTGTGTTCTTTAACACGTAACGTCTTTGAGAAAACGAGTTTTCAAGAAGTTGTGTCTGGTAGTGGATTCAGGAGCAGCAGCGAGAGACAGTTTGAGCTTCGCAGTGGCAGGACATGGCCCAGATGTTGAGCTGGGAAGGGAGCATGTCGAGGCAGAGGATGTAGAAATTACACCTGCCCTCCCGATTAAGATAATGATAGGCTTTTAAGTGCATTTCATTTGAGCCTTCCAGTCCTGGTCTCACCTCCCGCCGTACTTTGTTTCAGGTGAACCGACCGTTGACCATGAAGAAGGAAGGCATTCAGACACGGAACAGGAAGCTCTCCTCCAAGTCCAAGAAGAAAAAGGGCTGTCTCTCCATTCCCGACGTCATGAAGCCACTGGACAAAACTGCCTTCTCTTCCTTCAACCCCGCCGCTTCCTCCATGTCCCCTTACATGTAAGTCGTAAGTCACTCCTCCAGCATCCGTCAGTATTGTCTTCAATCCGACATACGACCACTCAATACCAAATCAATGCCACTACCAGCGAATCGAACCTTTAAATTTTATAAATTCTTCAGCCCTTAAACCATAACGTATTGAAAGCATTGTGAGTCTAAGGCCGAATGGCTCAAGGCTTCTTGATCACGTTCTCTGAATAGACTTAACGTAAAACGCTTGTAACCCCTGTGTGTGCTGTCTCTCCATTCCCGACGTCATGAAGCCACTGGACAAAACTGCCTTCTCTTCCTTCAACCCCGCCGCTTCCTCCATGTCCCCTTACATGTAAGTCACTCCTCCAGCATCCGCCAGTATTGTCTTCAATCTGACATACGAACAAGCTCAATGCTATAAACCAATGGCACTACCAACGAATCGAACCTTTAAATTTTATAAATTCTTCAGCCCTTAAACCTTAACGTATTGAAAAGATTGTGAGTCTAAGGCCGAATGGCTCAAGGCTTGTTGATCACGTTCTCTGATCTGAATAGACTTAACGTAAAACGCTTGTAACCCCTGTGTGCGTAGGAAATATTAATTAACTAATCGGCATCTCCATTCACTCGCCAGGTACCACAACGGCGGAATGCACCATCATCACAGCGGCTCGATGGGAGGCGGTTTCTTGGGTAGGAAATATTAATTAACTAATCGGCATCTCCATTCACTCGCCAGGTACCACAACGGCGGAATGCACCATCATCACAGCGGCTCGATGGGAGGCGGTTTCGTTCCTTCAGGCCCACCCATGGGAATGTCAGGCATGGGCATGGGAAGTCTGGGTCTCTCAGGACCCGGATCCCTTGGACTCGGGTCAGCGGGATCCCTCGGACTCTCCAGCCACAACATGACCGTAAGCCCCGATTCATTAACTCACTTCTTCCAGCCTCAATCGCCGCAGACGCTTTTCCCCAAGCACCTTTCCTCGCTAATGATGATCGATTCTTCCTAAATATTGTGAAATGATGATTAAACGTGTGTTTCTGTGATTGGTCTTCAGGGTGGCTGGAGAACAGAGTACACTTGAAGTGGACCTCAGCCCTAGTTAAGTTCTGTACAAGTACCACCGCACGCCCAAGACCCTCATGATCTCTTCTGTCGGAATTCAAAGACGACGAATAGCTGGCTTTAACTGGCTCAACAAGCTCCACTACTCTGCCCTTGAGTCGGAGCGGAAGAAGACGACAAATTCCCGATTTAGTTCCTCGCTCTGCCCAGCGAGTTTCTGTGACCCATTCCTGTCCCAGAGCCACTGCTGACCTCCCGGGTTGAAGTAAGTGTTGAAGACTCGAGTTGGTCGAATGGCCCTGCCCAGAAGTAGCTGCCAGGTCAGAAGCCTGAATCCCTACAGAATGTCTAGACTGAAGAAGACAGTTACCAAATTCGATGCGGAGGGGTGCTTTGCTTTCTCTCTCTCTCTCTCCACCTATTAGAACAATTAGGATCTCTCGACCTCTCCTCTCTTATGAGTTCTCTAACATTAGCCTACTTAATTACGGTACGTCTACAAAGTCTTTCGATCCGAACTTGGATTTGACGATGTGGTTCCTCCCATTATTTTGCACGCCTTTGACCTATTCCATCGATTTAGAATTTAGCTGTAGTCTCTGACCCTACTCCCTGTTCCCTGTTCCTCTTGAATGCTGACCCAGTGAAAGTGAATCCGAAGATTTAAGCAAATGTCGTAGTGCCGCTCTGTCCGCCCTTAGTTCCCTTGACTATAGCATAGCGTTTATTTTATAGTAGCAATAAGCTCTGCCCTCACTTCTCTCATCAGTGTGAGTGAGAGTGCACGACTTGAGTCAGGTTCCGTGTGTATTTCTTGTACGTATTATTATATAATTATGATTTAAGAGAAGCGTTGTTGAGCCTCGACTACGAAGGAAATAATGTTTTGTACACGTGTGTGTGTCACTGTATGATTTTACCAAAAAGTAGACAAAGTACTTAAGTAAATACGGCCGTGGTTCACTGGTTTCTTTGTACAATAATAATTGCTCTATATACCTTGTACAAGTGAGACGTACTTACGTAGACATACAGCTAAGAACATAGTTAGTTCGTTAATCGAAGAACAGAGTAGCTCTACCTGCAGTGATTTAAGTTATAGTGGTCTCTCTTGAGACCAGAATCTACAATACAGAATATTTAAAAGCAAAGAAAAAAAATACTCCTAAATGACAGAATTGTGTGTGTTCCTTTCCAATAAGAAAATGATGAATAAATTACAGAGAAGTCCAAAGCATAATTAAACCAAAGACTACGAGTAATTGTAATTATTCCACAGCAGCAGCAGCGTGGAGAGGAAGTGCTGAGCAAGTGCGCGGCTCTCATTAGAATGAGCTCCTTTTGCACTTTTCACACCGTGTGATTTCCGGCCTCGCTCCCTTCTCCCTTTGCTTTGCTCTCTGACCAGTCGAGTTCCCTTTTTTATAGCGTCTTTAAACAAAAACTTATTAAAAATAATGTTGAGTCCAAGTCGAGGAATTTTGTGCCATTTCCTTCGCAAACTCAGCCGAGCAGAAGAAGCCAAAAACTCTGAAACTCACACTCTGCTGGCTTTTACTAAAATCCACATGCTTATTTCGAGACACTGCATTATTACGACGAGGACCTATTTAGAGGAGCCGAATTGCATAAGCACATGAAATTGCCTGGACGGACTCTACATATAGCATCAAGCGTAACACGGAGGGTCAGTAAAACTGGACATGAAATAGTGTCCAGTCCGATGTCCGTCCGGTGCTTGGCCCCGACTTGATCTTCCTCGCTTCATTTGCCTTGGCTTCATTCAAGTTCAGTTGAGCGTGTAAAACAAGGCTTATCTCAAAGCCTCACTCTCGGCCATACCATAAAGCCAACAAACAGGCCTTGGCAGGGGTCCACCCTCAACACCACTTTTCCAATCAGCCTGGGAAATGGAAAATGATCCCCCGCTTCTTGTGCAGTCGGCCTTCTTCGCTGACCAGAGCTCGCTGCAAGGCTCTGATAGCACAAAAGCATATTTCAACATCCGCAATTTAATGGATTTTAATATCAAATGCCGCAGATTGCAAAAATGTGTCGCTACTTTTCATTTTTGTTTTCCAATTTGAGCAAATCGACAAGGCTAAAAAAATCAGAAAAAATTTATAGGCAAACAAAAGGCATCAGTTCGACAAGGAGTGCATATTTATTACGAATCCGTTTTCTAGATCTCAGAAATTCAATTCGATCAGAAACTTCGATTTTCCGATGGCTGATAAGCTGGTGCTGAAATCCAATCTCAGATACAATATACCCAAATCGCCCTGTTGTTTCACGAGAAAATGGAATTTCCTTTACGTTTACTGCTTGGTTCGAGCTTGAATAGGAATTTTATGTTTGCTTCGGAGAATGCTGGGCGCGGGTAAGAATGTGGTGTAAGAAATTGAGTCCGAAAGTGTGATTGAAAAAGAAGACTGGTGGAAGAGCCCCAAATTACACGGACGGTCAGAGATGTCACATCAAGGAGGAGATGGGTCATCCGACTTCCAAATCCTCTTTACAATTGCTTTTTCCTTCCTTCACACCAGCACGGCAGCAGTGTCCGAGTCCCGGAATCTGGGAGCAGCTTAGTCCTTAGCTAACTTCAAAACACTCGACCCTCTTCACAACAAATCCACTCAAGCGTCGGCTCTGATCTCAGCTCCACATCGATACTGATGCTATCGAAGCAATGCGAATAGGATGCTACCAAATTAACCCGGGTAGCTCAAGCGCCTGAAAATCCTCGCAACTCGACAATTTCGGGTATTGCACAGCATTTCACCGACGGACCAAAGCATGTTTAAATTTCAAATAAGATGACTCGAGCATTGCGGTTAGTTGAGCGATTTCGAAAATATGAGCTCAGCCCAGTAGTAGCCCGTCGAGACAATTGTATAATTTTTGTGTAAGAAGGCACTTGAGAATGTTGTGGGCCTTTGAGTCTCTAAGATGATATTATTTGGGTTGTTCCATTGTTCGTTTCGTGTTCCTTTCAGCAAAGTTGTGTGTGTGTTTGTGACCACGTCATGGAAAATGACATACTCGTTCTTGATTTGGGCGTTCCACGATTTAGCTCCTGACAGAGAAGACTATACTTTTTCAATATCCTCCCGTACTTATCTCGCCTATTCAAACAGCCAGCCGTCCACTTGCCAGCAAATCAGGCGAGAGCTCACAAATAATCAAATGGAATGTTGTTCAAATTAAATAATGCATTCCAGTCCATTCAACACTTGACATTATTATTCCGTTCATTCCAAATACCTCGGCTCATCGGCCAGATGACGGACACGGAAGAAGATGCGCTTCCAAGAACGACTCAAAAAATGCAGCTGATTAAGCGTCCCTTCATTGCAACACGTTGAATTTGGTTAAGGGCCTTTAAAACAGTTCACTTAAAAAAATACAGGTACCTACACCGAATTGCGAGACAAATCAACGTAAAGATTAGCTTTGTCCGAGGCGTGTCACCCCAAACAGTGACGTATAATTCTAATTTCACGGGCATTTGTTCTGCTACCTTGAAATTCAGGACCGTGTAATTTATCGATTTCGACTTGAATGCACGGCGTCACGCTTAGCAGGTCTCAATTCTATTCAGGGTAGGGTATCCACAATACTTTGATAATTGATAGATTCATAAAAGGCATAGTATAACGCGCTGGAATTTCGATTTTCTAATAATAATGTTGAGACCCTTCAATTAATTTCTTGATTTTATTATTTCCTTTTAAGGCTCTTCTTTTTACAATAGCTCAGCATCTTTTGTCTGTTTAGTCCGTGCCTGTTCTGGATAGCAAATTGGGAGTATTATTATAGTGAGAAGGGCTAAGCAGAGGAGATGAAGCGGATTAGAACAATAGTTTTTAAGGCTCTTCTTTTTACAATAGCTCAGCATCTTTTGTCTGTTTAGTCCGTGCCTGTTCTGGATAGCAAATTGGGAGTATTATTATAGTGAGAAGGGCTAAGCAGAGGAGATGAGGCGGATTAGAACAATAGACAAAAAATGCTGAGAGGCACGAGCGAGTGCCAGAAGACTGCTGATGCCACATTCTAATTAACCAAAAAGAAAATTAGTTACAAGAGCTACAAAAAATCTACAAAAAAAATGAAAGAACGAAAAGCAGAGCTTTTTCTTTGGTTCATAGCTGTCCGAAGTTTCGGCAAAGGCCGAATTGATTGACGAGTAAAAGTCCATCAATTTCCAATCGTGAAGAAAACCCATTCCCGGTCTCCCGCTAGTCCAGAACTCAAGGCATGCCGATTTCTCTGGGTTTCGTTTAATATCTCGAGTCCACGCTGCTGCATTCCCTCAATGACTCGACAGCATTTCAGCAGCCAAGCAATCATGATCACTCTGATTTATCAATGTTTGTACTCATCAGACAAAACATGAGCTCAGTCTAGTACTCTAGCCATATACAGAGACATAAAGCCTCTAATTTGTAATTCCAAGCAGAAAAAATTGAAGTCCGCTTTGGCACGCGCTCCATTTTATTTTTCTGAGTAGAGCTCCGGTCTTTGACTTATTAAATTAGAATATTTGTATTTCTTATCCGCCTCCGAAGTCCGAGCATCAGTCACAACCTCAGAATGGAACTTGAAGTTGACTAAGGGCCGTTTGGGTGCAAAGGGACTTTTGAGGGAAAATGATGAAGAATGAGTCGAGAACCGGAAAATAGTTTGTGAGCTGGGTTTGATGTGCTTCTCGCGTGTGTGTGTCTGACTGTAGGCCACAAAGCCCTGTGCTTGACTCCAATTCCCTGTGACAACTGACAAGAGGAATAAAAAATCCGAGACAGCATGGAGCTGACCACCAAAATTTTAATAGACATTTCTCCAGTTATAAATCAAGGCAAAAATACTTTTTTTCTGCTCTTGCCTCTGTCGCTCGCGTAGCGCACTTCCAAGTGACTCACACGCAAGAAAATGATTGTATCACCGAATGTGGCTCGGCCATGCAGGACTTTGTTCAGTGTATCAAATAGTTTCATACCGTTCCGAAAGCACATTATGCATTCAAAAGACTTGGGCCAAGTCAGGAGAAGCTCACGAGTTTCTATAACTGAATTTAATCCCTAAAGTCAAACAAAAAACTAATTCCCGAGTAATTGCATAATGATTCCTTTCACGAGGAAAAAAAAGCAATCGAGACAAATCTGCAAAACCACAATTGAACCTTTGGAACAATGTGTGTGGCTCTTTTCTGCTTTACGCAAGCATGGAGCAAGTCCAGCACATTTAAAATCGTGCCGGTCGGCAGCTGGCAACCACCAGAGTTAACATTTAAAAATCAAGGAGCGCATCCTCATCCATCCGCTCGAACGAGAGATCAAATAAGGCCCCTCCGGACTACAAGCCTTGTAGAAAGTGGGCTCATCCCTTGACCACAAATAAGCTGAGTGAGTTGAGGTGGATAATTATGATTGTGTTTTCCCAATACTCTCATTACTTTGTTTCTAGAAGTGCAGCTCACTATTTGCATTAGCATCCGTAATTACTGGGGAAGGAGGCCGGGGTAAAAGACTGTAATTTCACTCAACCACGCTTGTGGTCACTCGTGGGTTTCGGGGTGGGGCAGAAGGCCGGCGGAAGAAACAACTGAACACAACAACAACCTCGGACCGGACCAAGCACTCGCCTTGGTCCGCTTGAATCCCATACTGACTTCAACCTTTTTCATTCATTACTATATGCGATCTACTGAAAAGATTAAATATTATAATCCCAGACAAAATCTAACGCAGTTTTGAAATGACTCGACGATCTCAGCTCGATTCCAATGATTGGATTTTGATTTGCGATTATGAAGCTCATCTTTTGATCTAGACATTTAGTAAATATGGAGCTGATTCTGTGATACTAAATTTTGAGCGAAGCGTGTAAGTGCCAATTTGCAATAAAAGCCCTAGCTTTTCTCCATTGTGATTCAAGTCAGAACCAGGCTGTAGATCGCATGTGGCATTGATTACGTCTTCAATTGGGTCCACGGGCTAATCCGTTAAATTACCAATTTCCAATTCTAACGTCACTGTCGGTAATAACAGAGTTCCCTCACCCGTGG
>VNWX01000756.1:0-18836 GCA_009869905.1 Ceratophysella communis | reverse complement strand
GGTTCAAGGACGGAGTCCGAATTGTGGAGTCAAACAGAATCACTATTACTAATACGGAAAATGTTACCAGATTGGAAATCAAATATGTTCTCCAGCCTGATTCCGGCCATTACACCGTTCTGCTCCAGAACGAACTTGGATCCGTGGTTGCAAGCAGTTTGTTGGCAGTTGAAAAGCTCGACGAAGAAAATACTCTCAAGCTCGCTCCGAAGTTTCTCAAGATCCCTCCAAATCAAACACTTCAATCTGGGAAGTGCGCACGTATTGAAACGAGATGCGTGGGTCGTCCCATTCCAGACATTACTTGGTATATCAACGGAAGAGAAGTCGTCGACTCGGGCGTGAACAAAGTCATTATCAATGAGCAAGGAATGCATTGTCTCCTCATCACGAGCGTCGGGAAGGAACATGGCGGTGTTCTGACCTGCGTTGGACGTAACTGTGTTGGAGAGGATCGCTTCGAAATTGAACTCAACTTGGAACAAGAGGAAACGCTCATTGCGCCCAAGTTTGTGGAAAGATTCAATGCTCTGGAAGTTGAGGTCGGGAGTGAAATTTGCCTGAATGTGAGAGCCGTCGGTGTCCCACCGCCACAAATCTCATGGCAAAAGGTCAGTTCTAAAATCTTTGTGTAATGAACTTTAAGGTCAATGAAAGGTCTTATAAAATTTTCGCTTTAAAGGCCTGGATAAGTAGTATTGACCTTAGAGCAAACCTTATCAATCGCAAATTTTACTTGAGCTTATAACGACACCTCTTTGCTCACAGGACGGAGTAGCATTGCGCCCAAGTCAGCGCGTGTCAGTTCAGAACTACAGCGGAGCCAGCCGTCTAGAAATTGCGAATGCTACAACGGAAGACAGCGGTTGGTACACAGCAATGGCACTCAACTCATCAGGTTCGACCGCAACTCGTGCTCGAGTTCATGTCGTTGCTGAGCCTATAGAACAGGGTGAACCTTGGAGATTGACTCTGCCACGGCCAACTAAGGTCATTGAACCCGAGTAAGTAATTATATTTGAAATTCGTCTTCTCTTCCACTTGAAAGCAATATTTGACCTTTCATGATTTACTTTATCTAGAGCGCCACAGGCTCCAGAAACCATTTACTTACGTCACGTGACGAGGTCAACTCCGAAATATCAGCGACAAGAGTCGGAGCCAACCTATGACCCGCCCGTTTTCCTGACACCTCTCCACGATGTGACCATTCAGGAATTTCAAAGGGCGCATTTTGAGGCGAAGGTCGTCCCAGTCGGAGACCCTAGCATGATTATCAAGTGGTACTTTAATGGATCTGAGCTGTCAGCCAGTTCCAGGATTAATATCACTTACCGATTCGGATTTATTGCACTGGACATTCTTCAGTGCACCGTTTCGGATAGCGGTGTTTACACTTGTCGCGTTGGGACGGAGCGAGGCAGTGCTGAGAGCAGCGCTGTTTTGGGAGTTGTCGGTAAGTGATATTCGCAATTTCCTAAGCCGTAGCCAAATTAGCGAGCATTTATTGGATTTTAATTCATTAATCAAAATTTCATAATTTTGTGCAGCTCCCCCTCCACCAACGCCACAGTACCACCCATCCAAGCTTCAATACCTTGAAGACAGATCCACGTACACCCGTCGAGAATCAGTAATTGAAACCTATGAAGCCCCACGCTTCGTTCGTCAAATTACGAATCTGGCTTCGTCCAAGGAAGGAGCCACAGCTCATTTAGCCGGTGAGATTACACCAAGCAACGATCCAGATCTTCGTACGGAATGGCTCAAGAATGGTCGAAGTATCACTGAAGGTTCACGCACTTCGACAATTACCAACTTTGGTTATGTCAGCCTTAAAATCAGCGACCTTCGCCGCGAAGACAGCGGAGTTTACACTTGTCGTGCCTGGAACAAGGCTGGCGAGGCTGTAAGCAACACTCAAGTCACTGTTGAAGTTGTTCATGAGCCATTGATTCGTCCAGCACCCATTGAACCAGTCGCAGTGGCCAAGGCCAAAGTTGAAGAGGAAATCGTTCAAATGGCACCCAAATTCTTGTCACAAATCCGACATGTTTCCGTAAAGGAAGGAGCCTTTGCCCACTTTGAGGCAAGATTGGAACCCATTTCCGATCCAAATATGCAAGTGAACTGGTACAAGGACGGACAGCTCATTCAGGCCAGCAGCCGTATCACCAGTTTCTACAACTTTGGCTACGTTGCACTCACAATTAAGCAGATCAACAAATACGATGCTGGAGTGTATACTTGTCAAGCCGTAAATCAGTTGGGTCAGGATCACACTCAAGCTGCACTCAAGATTGACGTTGAAGTGGAGCAGGCTCAACAGCAAGTTATCAAGCAATCCAAGGCAGTTGCCGTTGAAACGGTTCAAGTTCAAATCCCACCTCGTTTCGTCTCGGAGCTCAAGTACACGAAGACGTTGAAGGAAAGCCAGAGTGCTCATTTCGAAACCAGACTTGAGCCTTTGAACGATGAGAACATGGTCATTACATGGTACAAGGATGGAAAGCAGCTGGACATGGCGAATCGCATCAACTCCAGCTATGATTTCGGCTATGTTGCGCTGGATATCAAGGATTTGCGCACGACGGACAGCGGAGAATACGTGGTCGTCGCCAGAAACAAAGTTGGTCAGGCCGAGCTCCGTGGAAGAGTTCAAGTCTTGAGGGAAGAAATCACAACAGCAAGTACATATCAAGCTTCTAGCCAGGCGACATTGGACCAAAGCCGTGGCCCACCGCGATTCATTCAGGAACTTCAGCGAGAAGTGAATACCAAGGAAAACAGTTCCTTGCACCTTAAGGGAAGATTGGACACTACGGAGAGTATCATTACCTGGTACAAGGATGGCAAGGAGCTGACGACCGGATCTCGGTTCAAGACTATGCATGACTTTGGCTACGTTGCCCTGGATATCATGAAAGTCAGTACCAACGATACAGGCGTGTACACTTGCGTCGCGAGGAACAGCGCCGGTCAGGCAATGAGCCAGACCACTGTCATCGTCGATGAGGAAATGATCGAGGATAACGGATACCAAAACTTGGAAGATCGTTCCATCTACCAGCGTCAAGAAGAAGAAGAGGTTGAAATTACCGAAGCGCCCAGATTCACAAAGAATCTTCACGACGTTAGCTCACCTGAATTGTCCAATGTTCATCTTGAGGCCCGGCTGTTGCCAATCAACGACCCGAACATGCGGATTACTTGGTACAAGAACGATTCCGTGGTACCTGTTGGACAGAAGTACCGTCCAGTACACGAGTTTGACTATGTGGCGCTTGATATCGTCACTCCGTACGTCCATGACTCTGGTATCTACACGGTGATTGCCCAGAATAAATTCGGAGAAGCCGTCACCAATTGCCAGCTGACCGTGACGGATCAGTATGCCAAGTGTCCTAAGTTCCTCACGAAGCCGAAGAACGGAACCATCGTAGAAATGGGACGGGCTCATTTTGAATGCAAGCTAATGACCAGTGACGGCGTCGTGGTACAATGGTACAAAGATGGAGAAATTCTCCAGGACGGCACCCGGTTTGTGCTTCTCAATGACTTTGGATATGTGGCACTGGATATTCTGAAGTGCGTGCGATCGGATCAAGGCATCTACACCTGCATTGCATCCAACCAGTATGGCTCTGACCGTGTCGATGTGGAGCTGAGAATTGGAGATGAGGGCATCATCGAAGGATCAGGACAGTGTCCCGCTTTCACGAGCTGTCTGAGGAATATCAGAATCAAGGAGAGTGAAAAAGCTCATTTCGAAGCTAAGCTCATCCCGGTCAGTGACGAGACGATGACCATCAGTTGGTACAAGGACGGATTTGCTCTCAAGGAAGGTATAGAATTTTGATTGTCTGAATTTTAAAATAAATAATGCTTAGGGTTGAGATTTCGAAAATTTACGTTTACTTTACTGTCCATATTTAAGCTTCCCGATACACCAAGACGGAGGCGTTTGGATTCGTGGCTCTGGACATTCAGCACTGTACTGTTGAGGACGCTGGAACATACACCTGCCGTGCAGTTAACTCTGTCGGAGAAGCTGTCACGAGCGGTGTTATGCTTGTCGATGGTAAGTAATTAATTTCAGTATTTTAAAATCCTCGTTTCTGTATTGATCCGTCCGTTCGCGTTTTTAGCTTTCTGAGTTTCAAACTTGATATAATCTGTTTTAGCCCCACCACCACCGCCATTGACGAAACCGGCTACGCCAACGCCGAAGCAGCGAGCTCCTTCACCGGTACAGCAAGCGACGCCACCTCTCTTCACGCAGCCACTCAGGGATGTCAGCAAACTCGAATCCACTCCCGTCCATCTGGAAGCTCGTCTTATCCCTGTGGGTGACCCAACAATGGAGCTACAATGGTTCAAGAACGGAGTACCGATTCAGGCCAGCAATCGCGTTAACTTCGGAAACGATTTCGGTTACGTCAGTCTGGACCTCAATTACGCTAAAGTCAGCGATTCCGGATCGTACACATGTCGCGCTAGAAACTCGGCCGGTGAGGCATCTACCGTTGGTAAGGTCACAGTTTACGATCAAGAGAGCGCTGAATCAAACGAAGCAGCCATGCGACAAATTCAAATGCTCGAGTCGAAGACAATCAAGAAGATTGAGGAAGACGTTGAGGTCAAGCTGGCTCCTAAGTTCATTACGCCTTTGGCCGGCGTTTCCAACTGTCCCGAGCTTAGCACTACACATCTCGAAACGCGACTTATCAATGGAGGTGAGGTCAAATGGTACAAGGATGGCAAGGAGCTTCCAGCCGGTCATCGGTTCCGTCCTGTCAACGACTTTGGATTCGTCGCTATTGACATCTTGGATCTCGTTCCGGAAGATAAGGGTGTCTACAAATGCGTAGCTACTAACAAATATGGATCTGATAGCACACAAATTACTATCAACGTTCAACCGGGAGGTAAGATCTTTAAGGACACGCTGCACGAAGAGAGCATGGGCAAGATCCAACAGCTCGAATCGCCAGCCAAGCGACAGAAGGTTGAACCAATTCCGGCACAGGAGAAGCCACGTTTCGTCCGCAATCTCAACAACGTTCAAATCTTGGAAAACGCGGATATTCATATTGAAGGCTCACTTGTTCCAGTGAACGACCCTAAGCTGACCGTTCAATGGCTGAAGAACGGAGCTGAAATTCCAGCGAGTAACAAGCTTAAGCTCCGCCATGACTTCGGATTCGTGAGCCTGGACATCAAGGGCGCCTATGTTGAAGACTCTGGCGTTTACACTTGCCGAGCCGTTAACGAAATGGGCGAAGCCGTGAGCTCATGCAACGTGGAAGTCCAAATACCAGCTGAAGCGGCCATGTCCAAGAGCCCTAAATTTGCCAACCTAGAAAAGGGCCCTGCGCAAAGAGCCGAGCAACCCTTACCCACATTCGAGAAACCACATTTCACGAAACCACTGCAACCTGTTCATGTCACCGAATCCGAGCATGTGCATCTCGAGTCTCGAATCGTTCCATCAAATGACCCGAACATGGTTATCACTTGGTTCAAGAATGGAGAACCGCTCAAGGAGGGCCATCGTTTCAAGAAGACAGAGGACTTTGGCTATGTAGCACTCGATATTCTGTATGCTTATCCTGAGGATTCGGGCACGTACTGGTGTGGAGCCAAGAATCTGCACGGAGAAGCGAATGTGAGCTGTGAAGTCAGCGTAGGCGGTGAGTAATCGAGTTTATTTCTGTTTCGTTGTTGAATTTTCTGCTTCTGGAACTTTGCCTAATGATGGCAAATACGAATTTATCATTTGCTCTACCTACGTGCATATGCATAGCCTCGACGAAAGCTCGAAAATGTCTAGCGTTTTCTAAAAGCTATTTTATTGCTCAGCGACCGTGGTATTCCCGTCGTGCATGTACATGTACATAGAAACACGGAAGCAAGCGTATATTTACGTTATACATTTCAAGCTGCAAGCGCCTCCGCTTTTAACGTTACATTTCAACCTATGATTCACCTTGGCTTTGAGTATTTCAGTCTTTTCCACCTACACGTAACTGCATATATGGCTACGGGCTGGTTGGTATTTCCGTTGTCAATGATCCGAATAAACCGACGCAATTCTGAGCAGGATAATCTCAGCTCATTTATCAAACTTTAAAAAAAATTACTTCCCACATATATGAACCTCGAATATCAAACATGAGGACTTTTGACGCGTCTCTGATAGCCAATGATGCTCCATGATTTTAAAATTGGTTACAATAAGAATTCACATGGCCATGATTTTCTCACAACCAAATCAGTAGTTTTTTCATTATTGAATTTAACGCAGTAAAAATGCGATTTTGGTACTATGGCTGCGTGCTAATTCATGTATTTGACGGATGATAGGATAACTTGGTTCATTTTAAACTCCGTTAAGGGTATTTCAGGCTAAAGATTGACTAGCTTGCTTCCAAAAATTACAATTTACCTGGCTAAAATTTTTGATACTGATTATACCTTTTTTGTGGTCCCCGAATAGGTACTGCACCTCTGCACACGTCCACGCTCCATGAACCGGCGCTATCTAAAATCCAGCGCCTGGAAGCCCCCACGGTCGCTCCAGCACGCCCAGCATCTCCACCTCCATCCGCTCCAGTATTCACTTCAGAGCTACACGGAACAACCTTGGTCAGGGAAACGGAATCTGCCCACTTTGAATGCCGCGTTGAACCCAAGTCTGACCCTAACCTTACTGTGACCTGGCTTCACAATGGTAAAGAACTACAGATGGCTAATCGCCACCGAATTACGCATGATTTCGGCTACGTCGCCCTTGATATCAGCAAATGTGTCATGGCGGATGCTGGAGTTTATACTGCTGTCGCCAAGAACAAGGCGGGTCAAGGCAGAAACGACATCACACTTCAGGTCATCCCCGAAACGGAAGAAAAACCAAACGAAGACACCATTGCCAAATTAGCCAAACTAGAAGAGAAACCTGGACCTCGACCACAAGAGCAACTGCCCACTTATCAGAAACCCATGTGGACAGTACCGATCAAGAATGTCAGTCTGAACGAAGCTGAAAACTTGCATCTGGAAGGACGCGTCGTTCCAGTGGGTGATCCCAAGCTAGTCCTCTACTGGTTCAAGGATGGGGAATTGCTTGAAGAGAGCTCAAGGTTAAAAAAGGTCCATGATTTCGGTTACGCCAGTTTAGACATCGTCGGAGTTCGTGGGTCAGATGCCGGTGTTTACATGTGTCGGGCCGTGAATGACCAGGGCGAAGCGGTCACTACGGCCAGTGTTGAAGTTGGAAGTAAGTAACACTATTATAAATTAGTAGTTCTAATTATCGTTCGATCCGGGTTACAATTTTGTTCTATGTATCTTGTTCTCCAGCTCACGCCAACATTCTGACGTCCTCGCACCACCCCGAGGGTCTTGCAAAAATCCAACAACTGGAAGCGAAGCAGCCCCCAGCTCGAGTTGAACCAGTACAGACGTTTGAAAAACCAGCCTTCACGGCAGTACTCACGGGACCAGCCGAAGTTTGGGAAGGTGAAACCGGATACTATGAATGCAAGGTTATCCCTGTGCAGGACCCCAACTTGATTGTTGAGTGGTTCTTGAATGGAGTCGAAATTCAAATGGGTACGTTGTATTTTGGTCACAATTTCAATATCAGGTTTATAATCAATGCTAAATGCTATATTGTTGACTTCATTTAAATAGGATCTCGACACACCGCTACCTGTGACTTTGGACACATCTCATTAACTATTAAATCGATGACGCTTGCGGATAGCGGCGTCTACAGTTGCAAAGTTAGCAACAAGGCTGGGTCGGCGGTCACCAGCACCAGTACAAAGGTCAAAGGTGAGTAGAACGGGTCGCTATTACGATATCCAACATGTAGACTATGGAGCTTGCAATATATTTGTAAATTTCAGCTCGCGAGCAAACGAACGACTCACTTCATCCACAAGCGCTCCAGAAAATTGCAGCTTTGGAAGCTCCGCGCGTCCAAGCTGCACCTGACCTCCCGGCTCCGCAGCAGCCCCCGATCTTCACTCGCCAATTGATCTCTACGGAACTAGTCGAAAACACACATCTGCACCTAGAAGCCTTCTTGGAACCAAGGTCTGACCCTAACCTAAAGGTCGAGTGGTTCAAGAATGGAGAACCTCTGGAAATCGGATCAAGAATGAAGGCCAACTTTGACTTCGGTTTGGTAACGCTGGATATCAGCGGAGCTCGCGAAGCTGATGCTGGCATGTACGTTTGTAGAGGCTGGAACAAGGTTGGGGAGGCCAGGACGAGCTGCGTCGTCAAAGTGGCACGTAAGTGGCGTTTATTTTTTGGCACATGCCAGATTCTATGAAGCTAAGGAATACAGTTTTATAGTTATAACACTGTGTTAAATAATGTGGCAAGTTCAGTTCTAAACTTTCTAGGTAGCGAACTATAACTAAGCGTTATTCATTCAGTGATTAAATATTTGCAATTTGCAGCGCACGTCGTCTCAAATGCTTCCCTGCATCCTCAGTCGCTTGAGAAGATCGCTCTCCTGGAAGCACCAGCGGCTCCAGAACCAGAACGCTTAGCACCTGCCCAACCAGCACCATTCTACCTCTCACATCTTAACGATATCCATCTGATGGAAGGCGAAACTGCTCACTTCCACTGCAACGTGGAGCCCAAGAACGATCCCGACATGATCATCACCTGGTACAAGAACGGAGAGTTGCTTGAAGATGCTTCCCGTATTCGCAAAATCTACGAATTCGGACGCATTGAGCTCATCATTGACAAATGCCTGGAGTCAGACAAAGGCTTGTACAGCGTTGTGGCACGCAATCGCACGGGCGAAGCAAGCACAGCTGGTACCCTTAAAGTGGACGTACCCATGTCTGTTGACACGACGCTTCACCCGAAGGGTGCTGCAGGGATGCAGAAGGTTGACGAAGTGGAAGCAGCGTTCCAGGAAAAGAGCGCCAAGAAAGAACCAGTGGAGGCAACATTCGCTCCGCAGAAACCTTACTGGAAACCTGGACTCAAGCCGGAGTATACTTATAAAGAAGGTGACTTTCTGCAACTTCAATGCCAGGCTGAACCCAGAAACGACCCGCATCTTAAGATCGAATGGAAGTTCAACGGAGAGGAGCTGTTGATGGGAACTCGGTTCAAGTCTAACTTTGATTTTGGGTATGTCAGCTTGGATATGGAAGGGGTCGAGGAGCGAGATGCTGGTATTTATACCTGCAGATGCTGGAATCAATGGGGTGAAGCCATTACCAGCTGTGTCGTCAGTGTTGGCGGTAAGTTTGACTTGTATTTTAAAATAGCTTTACAAGCGTGGCCATATGCTCTACTAAAAAAAAGCCTATGTGATGACCATACACTTTAAACGCAGATATGAAACCCACAATTGTAACCAAAACCACGCATCCCAAGGGTGACCAAGGCTTGGCCAAAATCAAAGCCCTCGACAAAGAGAAGGCACCAGAGAAGCCAGTCAAGGCCAAGAAGGGTCAACCACCCAAGTTCACGACGCCCTTCAAGGATCTCATGCAATTGACCGAAGGAGACCTTGCTCATTTCGAAGCTAACTTGATTCCAATTGGAGATCCCGAAATGGTGATTGAGTGGTTTTTCGAAGGAGTACCAATTCAAGCCGGTACGCGAATTAATCGATATGTAACTCGGTTTTGTCCCATTCCCATGAGCCTGTAAAGTTTCAAACGAGAGGTTGATTATATTTTAGGTGCTCGTATTCGAACTGTTTACGCCTTCGGAATGGTGGTCATTGAGATCCAAGACGTCAAGTTTGCTGATTCCGGTACTTACACTTGTCGAGCTAGAAATGCATATGGAGAGGACACTGCCACTCTGAAGCTGGGATGTGTTGAATACGCTGTGGGTCAACCACCGAGGTTTACACGCCAGATACAGGTAAAGCGAACAATTGTTGGCTTATTAAATCAGAAATACATGGTAATGTCGGTTTTTCAGCCCTTGGACAACATGCTGGACGGCAGCTCAGCTCACTTTGAAGCAACGCTTGTGCCCGTCGGCGATCCTGATATGGTCGTAGAGTGGTTGAAGGACGGCGAGCCTATCATGCCATCATCAAGAATTAAGACTATTTATGACTTCGGATTCGTTAGCTTGGACATCACTGGTATCACCGAGTTGGACACTGGCGAGTACGAGTGTCGGGCAAAGAATCTGTAAGTCGGAAATTAAATAAAATTAACTAAACCCACATCTGAACTAATGTTACATCTTTTGATTTTTAGCTATGGCAAAGATCGCACCGTAGCCTTCCTTCGCGCGATCGGCGGTCATCGTGGAGTTGAAACCAACCCACTGCAACCCGATGCTTATGCGAAGATCCTTGAACTCGAAGGATTCGACAAGAACCGTCCCGAGCTGACTACACCGTTCAATCCTCAACCACCTAAGTTCACGGAGCCCTTCCAACCGCTTCAGTTGATTGAAGGACAGAGTGCTCACTTCGAAGCAAGACTCATTCCCATCGATGACCCAGATCTCGAAGTCAAGTTCTATCGAAATGGAGTGGAGCTGAAAACTGGACACAAGTACAGAACCTTTCATGACTTTGGCGTTGTTATTTTGGACGTGCTTTACAGTTACGAGGAAGATGGTGGCGTTTATGAGGCACGGGCTGTAAACAAGTAAGTTGGCGAATGAATGTCTCTTCAATTAAGAATAATTTAATTGCTTAAAACGGTATGTCGAATATTTCTGTTAAACATGCACATGAATCGATCGATTAACCATTTTTGAATTTTAACCAGATTGGGGCATGACGAGACCTCAGCTACGATGACCTGTAAATCGAAGCCTAGTCTCATCCTTGATCCCCAAGTGCCTAAGGTAAATGGCCTTAAATATTGCCTTATTAACATATTTTTTTCAAATATTCTAATAATTTTTTTTCACTTACTAGTCTATGCTTGGAACACTCGACAAAATCCCGATTCTGGAAGCGGCTAAGGTGAAGAAAACAAAGGAAACCCCTTTCAACCCGCAACAACCCGTGTTCACCACTCCTTTCAGCAATGCTTCGCATAAGGCTGGAGAAATCGCCCACTTTGAAGCTCGTCTCACGCCAACAGACGACCCCAAGCTGACCATCAAATGGTACAAGAACGGACGAGAACTTCGTCATGGCTCTCGTTTCAAGACCTTCCACGACTTTGGCTTCGTGGTCCTTGAAATCAGCTCCCTGCAAGACACCGACCAGGGAATTTATGAATGCCGCGCTGAGAATCAGTTTGGCGAAGCCGTATGCACGGCTGAGCTCACTGTTCTCGGTGGAAGAACCGAGCGAACAAACGCTGCTGCCTTGAGCCGTATTGCGGATCTAGAGAATTTGCCGCAACGACAAGTACCACAAGATACGAGCAAGACGGGTGCTTCACCAGTGCTTACACAAATCAACCCCGTGGAAGTTCAGGAGAATGGTATCGCTCGTTTCGAAGCACGATTAAGCAACTACGATGAGAATACCACCGTAACCTGGTTCAAAGATGGAGTGGAAATCAAGACAGGCTCACGTTTCAAGACCATTAACGACTTTGGTCACGTTGTGCTCGAAATCAAGCAAGTGATGGGACGCGATGCCGGAAACTACACATGCGTAGCTACGAACACATTCGGCTCAACCAATACCTCAACAACACTCGCCGTTCACACCAAGCAGTCCATCATCACTGCACCGCAGCTTCCGTCCAATTACAAGAACGCCCAACAGTCCATCAACGTAATCGAAGAGAACTTGTACAAAAAACCCGAGCAAGCTGTTCAACCTGAACAACAACCCCGTCCACCGAAGTTCCTGGCGGAATTGGAAGACTCAGAGATCATTGAGGGAGAAGCACTTCACTTCGCGACTCGCGTTGAACCAGCTGGTGACGATTCGATGAGGATCGAATGGTATTTCAACGGAAAGCCGCTGGCAACTGGAAGCCGAGTTCACACGAGCGATGACTTTGGGTTCGTCAGTTTAGATATGGACTACGTCTTTGCTCGAGATGCTGGGGAATATCTTTGTCGTGCTGTCAACAAATGGGGATTTAGCTCGACCAGAGCTAGAGTCGTCGTAAAGGGTAAAGCAGCTACTGTTACCGGAATCACACCAGCTACAGCTTCCAAACTCTCGGAACTTGAGCGTGGACCAATCAGATCAGTTCAAGACGCTCAAACAACCCATCCAGCCCCACACTTCACGCATCCTCTCACCGATCTTACAATTGGTGAAGGCGAATCTGCCAATTTCGAAACCAGGGTTGAGCCCAAGAACGACCCCAATCTTGTTGTCGAATGGTGGAAAGACGGGAAACGTCTTGTAAGCGGATCACGATTCAAATCTCTCTTTGAATTTGGCCTAGTTCGCCTTGAAATTGGTGGCTGCAGAGCTGAAGATTCAGGGCTTTACGAATGCATTGCTCGAGGAAGCGGTGGCGAAACAAAAGTTCAAGCTCGAGTCGTTTGCAAACCAACGGCCAATATTCTACTTGAGAATCAACTGCCAAAGGGCATGAAACCTCTAACTCTCGCCCAAATACAGACTGCGCTGCAGAAATACACTTCAGAGATTTACCTCACCGAAGATGACTTGTACGACACGGACAAGAAGCAACCTCCGCGATTCGTCACTCAAATTCAGCCAATCACAGCTGGCGAGAACCAACCGGCAATGTTTGAATGTCAAGTCGGCCCAGTAGGAGATCCCAACATGGTGATTGAATGGTACAAGGATGGCAAGTTACTCCGGCATGCGAATCGTTTGGAAAGAATTGATGACTTTGGATACGTGGCACTTAAGTTTGGTTGGATTTGGGCCGAAGACGGTGGCACCTATGAATGTCGAGCTAGGAATTTATGTAAGTACACTTTCGACGTTGATTTTTTTTTCAAAATAATTACTTAATATTATATTTTCTATTGACCACAGATGGCTCTGACTCCACAACTGCCACAATTATGACGAGCACGAAACCTTCGATCGACACCAGCTCTCAACTCCCGGTTGGAATGCAGAGCGTGAACAAAATCCGAGAACTTGAATCCGTGAAACCGTCACCTTATGTACCTGAAGTTGTCCAGCAGCGCGCGGCTCCAATTTTCGTCACTCAACCCGCCCCAGTCCAAGTCTTCGAAGGAGACTGGGCTCGGTTTGTTTGTCGCGTTACCGGATTTCCGCGACCCAGAGTCCTATGGATTGTGAACGGAAAGACCGTTGTCAATGTAAGCACATATTATTTAAATATTAGAATACCAAAATTTCAAATTAACGTCTGCTTATCAGGGCACGCGCTACAAGCTAACCTACGACGGAATGCACCAACTGGACATTCCCAAGACACGCCAATACGATGCCGGAGAAGTGAAGGTGATTGCGAAGAACGTTGCGGGCGAGGCTTTTGCTGTGACGACCCTGGCTGTAACGGACAGGATGACAGGCAACTATCGTGGAGTTCTCAAGCAGCGTGGTGGTACGTTTATTTCCGTTTCGTTTCTGTCCTGTCTCAATTCACCCCTCTCAAGTCCCCACAGACCTGTGTTCCTCGTCTCTTAATGTATCCCAATTGTGTTGTCCGTGGTTTTGTAGCATTTGGTGAACGAGCTGAGGAGGAAGAAGAATCGACCAAGAACATTCATGCCGTTAATTTGAGATCCGTTGAGAAAGTGGCCAAGAGTGACGAGAAGAAAGAGACGGAGTGGCAGGCTAAGGCTAGAAAATTGGGCGAGGTCAGTATACGCGTGTTTTATTGTTTATCGTTTACTATAAAATGCATGGTATTTGGGCACAGAGTTTAATTATAATTTATTCGTAATTACCATGTAAACTTACATGTATTATTCTTCACTCAGACCAAAATTTCGGACACCGACATTGAAACAAATACTGCAGTTGAAATCGCCAAGAGCGTGGACAAGAAGACGCATATTGGACAAGTCATTGAAACGAAGCTGAAGAGGGCGGCTCATGAGCCGAGAACCCCCTTAGAATTGTCCGGCATAGATAAGAGCAGTGTGACCAATATTAGTAAGCAAGTTCAGAAAGAGGTAAATTGTCAATTCAAACTACAGAAGATATTGAAATATTTTACGGGGATATCATTGGGTAAACTTCTTGTGTTTTCAGAGTAAGGACGGGATGGACATCACAAGAAAGATCACGAAGAAAGAGACTACGGATACGGAGAGTTTCGGCAAAGCCGTCGACACTTCAAAGCCTGGTCAGAAACTCGCTGGAAAGCCTCCAGTCTTCACGACTAAGATTCAACCCTGCGTTTGCTTCGAGAAAGAGCAAGGCAAATTCACGGTTGAATTTGAAGGAGACCCGTTGCCAACTGTCAAGTGGTATCGTGAAGACTTCGAGATCCACGATTCGCCTGACTTTAGAATTACCACGAGTGGTCGAAGGAGTTGGTTGGTCATCCGAGAGGTCAGTCTGCATACATTTTATACCTATTAGGAATTTGAGGAAAGTAAGAGGGCGTAACGAAATTCATCCTTGTATTCTATACAGGTCTTCCCTGAAGACAGCGGCATTTTTGCTTGCATTGCATCAAACACTGCCGGTCAAGCCAAGTGCTCAGCCAACTTGCTTGTTGACAAGAAGAAAATTAGCGCTAACCCGCCAAGTTTTACTGAAACTATCAAAGATACCAAGGTCAAACCAGGTCAGGACCTCAAGTTTCAAGCAGTTGTCGCTGGACAGAAGCCAATTGACGTGATGTGGCTGAAGGTAAGCTGTGAAGAACTTACGAATTTTTTGTGAAGTTTTGATCCACACCACTTGACCATAACGGATCGTCCATTTGTTTTTACAGGACAATGCCCGCCTTCATTCGTCTCTGCGAATCTCGATCACGCAGAGCCAAGCCAACTACGGCTTGTCTATTCTGAAGGCTAAGCCTGAAGATTCTGGAAAGATTGAATGCGTCGCCATCAACAAGTTCGGTGAAGCAAGATGTTCGGCTGAAGCCATTGTTGAAGAAGAGGTGAAGCCGGCTGCACCAGCACCGGCAGCGCCACAACAGGCCAAGCCATCGGCTAACGCCATCTTGAAGCCGCTGCAGGATGTGGAAGTAACTGAAGGCAAGGCAGCAGTCCTTCAAGCGACTATTCGTGGAGCTGGAAGAGGTGAGTTTTAATGGGAACTCCAAACTTTGGTCAAATGGCTTTAACTGATGAGACAACGTAAATTAGTCTACTTTAAGTGAAATGCTTTTAGTTTAGTAGTACTTGGACAGGGCAGTGCTTGGTAACTTCTAAGAATACATTAATTCCGTATTTTTCTGAGCATTGTGTCCCTTAAATTCTACAGCGGTCTGGCTGAAGAACAAGGCTCCGCTTCAACCGAGCAAATACTTCAAGACCCAGTCAGCCGGTGACAACCACTCCCTTCGAATTACTCAAGTCTTCCCAGAAGACGAAGGAGTTTACACCCTGAAAGTCGGCGACTTGGAAACGAGCTGCACGGTGACGGTAAATGAAGAGGAAGAAGTCTTGACCCCGCCAGTTCTGAAGAAGATGAAGGACATCACCGTGGAAGAAGGGGAGCCTGCTATTTTCAAGGTGGAAATGATCGGTGGCGCAGGGGCCAATGTGCAGTGGTATCGTGAAGGTGCCTTGATCCCGCAGTCGGAAGATTTCGAGGTATAGTGGAAATGGTCGGATATTGGCTTGCTTGGCGTTTGAGCAAATTTTGATGCATCATTTAGATTAGATCTCATAGTCAGAATTATTAGAGCGAAGCTCATTACGGAAATCTAAATAAGGTGATCTGAGATTCCGGCGCGATGAGATTTTTTTTTGCTACGCTCTGTTTCCATCAAAACGTGTAAGAATTCTTGCCAATTTTCGCAATGCCATCTGAAAAACAGCATAATCTTGAATTCTACGATACCATTTCTGAAGAATCTTACAAAAACTTGTGTTTGTAGCCGCTTGGCAACGCTTAGTGATTCTAAATATAAATTCAAGGATCATGTCGACTCGCGTATAGGCGGAATATAATCGCTCTAAATGAAAACTTGCAAATTCGTAAGGCAAACGCTAATATAATTAGTTCGCTTTGGACTGCTTTATAGCCCCAGATTACGTAACTTGTCATTTTCTAATCCGATTCTCATCTATCTTATGATTTGCAGATGTCAACCACACCCACACATGCTATTTTGAACATCAAGTCAACTTATGAAGAGGACAGTGGCGTGTTCACTTGTCGAGCGAGCAATGATGCGGGCCAGGTCGAAAGTAGTGCAAGGTTAACTGTAACGAGTGAGTAAAGTATTACGCTTTTAAAACTTAGTCCCCCTGCAAGCAAATCAAAATCACAAAAAATAAGCTTTGTAAAAAATGAAAAATTGTTTGGCAATACTTACCTATAATTTGGAAAAACACCTTAATAATCTGGAACAAATAAAGACAATACACATTTTATTGAGTGACGACCGAAACGTTATGCTCGACCTTATGAGACCTAATCATTCATTCACACAACCAAGCATGCCTCTTTCAACATTTATTTTTTACAAAGTTTATTTTTCAGCCGGCAGGAGGGCTCCATTGCATATCAAATTAATAAATAGACATAAACATATACGTAACATTTCTACTAGGCCGACAAGATGAAAGCAGTGAGGACGGGTCCACGACGACGCCTTCAGGATCTGTATCCAAGTTCTTCCCGCCTACGCCCAAAGGCGGAGGCGGCGGGAAACCTGGCTTTGTTACGCCAGGTCAATTCCCAGGTCGTGGTGAAGGGGCGGCTGGTGCTCCAACTGATACTGAGGCTCTGACTCCGATTTGGATGAAGTCGGACAAGGAACCTTGGGATAGAAAGAAACGAGTAGAATTAGGGCAAAAGATAATAGACGCTGCTAGTCATCACAAAGATGCTTCATTAGTTGAAGAGGTAAAGGCTGAGCAACCCGCAGTCTGGGAGCGGAAGCATCGTCCTAGAAAGGAGAAGAAGCGACCAGCTGAGGGTCAAGAAGCTATGCCCGAAGACACTCAAGCTCATAGGAAACCGGAGGAGGTCGCAGAACCAAAAGGGCCGGCATGGCTTCGGAAGAAACCACAGCCTAAAGATGCTCCTGCCGTTCCAGATCAAGCTGTGACCGAGGATTCCCAAATTGTCCAAAAGACTGAAGATGTTGACTGAAACTGTAGAGAAACCTGTTCCAGCTTGGCTGCGTAAGAAGCCGTTGTCCAAAGAAGGTGCTCAGCAGGAACCTCAGCTGCCTGGTCAAACGACACTGGAAGATTCTGAGGTTCTAAAGAAGACTGAAGATGTGGTTGAAGCACCTGAAACACCAGTCCCAATTTGGCTGAGAAGGAAACCATCACCACAAGAAGTTGCACTAGAAAAAGTTCCGCTTCCAGGAACTCCGACAGAACAGGAAGATTCAAAGTTAGCCAAAAAGACTGAAGATATTACAGAAACGGGTGAGCCTAAAATTCCAGTGTGGGAAAGAAAGAAGAAGCAACCAAAGGAAGTGACTGAAAAGGTTGTTTTAGAGCCTGAGCCGAAGCAAATTAGTGAGAAGTCTGAGGAAATCCCCCCACCGGTGTGGGAAAGAAAGCGACCAGTGCCAAAACCTGAAGCACCTGCAGAAGAAGCTGAATTGGTGCCAGGGCGCCCTGCCAAGAAAGATGAACCCAAGCCAGCAGCTAAACAGCCCGATGATACTGAAACACAATTTCCTCCATGGGACCGTCGTAGAAAGCCCACTGTCCCCGCCGATGATTCCGAAAAACCGTCCGAAAAACCGCTGCTCAAACCATCGCGACCAGTCCCGTCACCGGTTGACACAACAACACCACACGTTCCATGGGCAATGCCTCAACTTAAATCTAGTCGCCCCGTACCAACAGATGTTAAAACTATTCTACCAAACTGTGTTGTCAATACAGTTGTCATCGCCAAGCCCGGATCATTTTTCGTGGCTCAAAATCTTGAAGGCCAAGAATCAGGTCAACTTGCTCCATATATTCATCCATTCACGCTCCACACTCCGGCTGGAGAAATTAGCACTTCAATTGAGCCTAATAGAATTACTATGCGAACACCACGAGGATCTTATTCCCTAGACGTTAAGCCTGGAGATAACTTCGTTGTAAATCCGGTCAAGAGAGTAATTCGAAAGATTGGTGGAGCAGAGCGGCCACTAGTATTCAAGGTGGCCACATTGATAGATGAAGACGAAATTTTGAGTATTGTGAAGAAGGATGGGGATGATTACTCGGTTGTAAACTATATCAATGGAGTTGGGACCGAAACTTTGGAGAAGGATCATGGAATCAATGTAACCACTGTTGGTGACACTATTGTAATGAAACTGAAAGGAAAAGAATATCTCAAAGAACCAATCACCCTGAGTGACTTAGTCACAGTGTGTATCAAAGGTCATGAAACTGGACGCATGTGGTTACCTCAGCCATTGGATGTTGAGGAAACCACTGCTGAAGAAGAGCCTGTAGAAGTCCAAGTAGTACCAGGAGAGGAAGTAGTAGAGGAGTCACAGATCGAATCTGTCAGTCCAAAAGGAGCTAAGCTGAAAACTTCTGTATTTAGACGTAAAATACCTGGTAAACAAGATGAGATTTCAGTGGAGCTAAAATTAGAGTCCGGGGAAATTTACGCACAAACCGTTACCCATGGCTCAGATCTAGTGGTTTTTCATCCAAAAACTCTGGAAAAGCTGGTAACCAAAGTCAAGAAACCCAAGCCAGGCCAACCTGACTTGGCTGAAATTGAACAATCGGTGGACGAAAAGGTGTTTATCAGCACAGCTGTCCAGCCGGGTGAATTGACCGTTTTCAACATT
>VNWX01000755.1:0-18839 GCA_009869905.1 Ceratophysella communis | reverse complement strand
CGAATCAAATACAGGTTTACAAATTCATCAGCCTCTTTCAAGAGAACAATTATTCACAGGTCTCTTAATTACAAACGAGCTATTTAACACAAAATTCATTCACCCAATCAATGGTTGTGAAAATATTCAAAGGGTTCTCCAGTTGGTGATGGTGTAATTCGTGATTATGGCCAGTGATCGATATCAAGCCACATAGACGCTCAGTGATGTTTTAGTTTGAGAATTTGCCCTCACCAGAGCCCTGGTACGATCCTTGAAACAGGTTCAAAGCTTCCTTGACCCTAAACAAGTAAAGAAAATCGCAAATCAACGGCCCTTCAGGCGACTTGTTTTACAAAAATAACACAAATGTCTGACGAAGAAATTGTTTGAAACATTTACCTCTCATATAAGGGCTGATCATTGGTGGTAATGAGTGTATGCATATGCTTGAATATACCAATTTCTTTCAATTTAGCCTGACGTTCGATGTAGCCTTCTGCTCGGCACGCCAAAAAAGTTACACACTGCACAGCAGCTATTTGTAGCTTACTGTTTCCATGAATCTAATAAAAGCATAAACAGTTAATCCTAAACCAATCGTAAAAAAACCTTCCCAAAAATTCGGTTAACTAAAAATACATACCAAATAATTTGCAATCTTTTTTAGAATATCTTCATTTGTCATAATGAATTCCTTTGCAGAGACACCAGTCGAAACATTGGCGAGCAAGCAAAGGGCTTGCTCCTTGACATCCGCATCATGATCACCTTCAAGGATCAATATGGTAGCCTGTAGAATACGGTAAACTATGAGGAAGTGCTCGCTGGATGTGTAGAAAACGATATAGACTAGCAAAAGTATCTATGTACTACTGACCTGCATGACTTGCTTCCCATATATACCCATAAGATGGTCAATATGCGGTGCGCTAATAAGATTCCTTAGAAGTCCTAGCGTCTTCATAATTATGTTTGCTTCGCAGTCTGATAGCAGACGGAAAATTTGATCTGTGCCAAGAGTATTTAGGATCTGAGTTTTGACCTTTTGATCCGCTTGGAAGGCGACGTTCTAGAGTTACAAGTAAAAGAATACTATGTGTTAAGCTTCGCTTCGTATTTTCTCTATATTTTTGGATTAAAAACGTAAAAACTGTTCCACGGGGCTTACCATCAGTGCCCAAATTCCATTGAGCCTCAAGCCCATTTCTTCATGCCGAGTGAGGTCACATAAAATATCTACTGCTCCTGCGTCTAGCATGTGTTCTTTAGCTGGGGAAAACTCTAGGATCAAATTACAGAGCGTTGACGACGCTACGTTCAGTATCTCTTGGTTTGAGTGCTGGAGAAGTTTCATGAGTGGTTTCCAAACAGTATGATCCTGCGAAAGACATCCATATTTAGTCTTACTCAATCTCAGATTTTTAAGCTATTTAAACTTCTCACCTTGAAAGTTGTCCGCAGCAGATGAACAGAGCGCGACAGTGAATGAAGACAGAGAACCGAAGCCAATGCCACTTGCTCGTTAGAATCTTCTAACCCCGTGACCACACGCTCCATCAAATGCTCGGTTTCAATAATTCGTTTCCGAATGGGTTCATCATTAGCCGCTAAAGATGCAAATGCTCGAAATGCTGCCTGGATCATACTTCCAGATGATCCACTCTCAAACAATGGTTTGTATAGAACTGGCGGAGTTTTGATATAATCGGCTAGCGTTGGAATGAGGTGATTCGAAATCGCAGCTATGCCTTGCAGGTCTTTGTCAACTTCGATAAGGTAAGCCAAAGTCTCGGCGGAGAGAATCCGAAACTCTTGGCAGTTTTCTTTAGAGCAAATTCTTACAAGTGCTGGGAGCGTCTTCATCATAATTCTGTGATCTGTCGACGACAGGGCATTTGCTCGGTGTAAGTATGTAAAGCATCTCGCTGCGCTTAGTTGCATTTTCACTGGTTTGTCACGAGCAATAAGTGTTGTCAAGAGGTCAGGGACCAGTTTATCATTGTAAACTGTTGTTGCAATAATATTTGAAACGTGCTCATTCTTATACGCCATTGATGTCAGACACGACACTGCTGGCATCTGAACTTTGATGCTTGGAGAGCAAAGTAAAGCAGCGAGATGAGCCACAACTCCATTTTGCGCCAGTATTTCTTGCTGTTCTTGACTCTACGGATGGCAAAATACAAAATTAGAAAAAAAATCAAACAGGTGCAATTTGTTCTGAACAAGAAATATGTCTTACTTTGCATGAATGGCTCAAAATTGTCGCAACAGAGACTTGATTTGCAGGAGACTCATTCATCAGAATCAATAGATGCGGAATCAACCCTTGCGTCGAATAAAGTACTTCCGTTGGGGCAAAGTCATGCGAAAATATCGTTGTTAGACAACTCAGACTGCAGGTGATCAGTTTCTCGTCCGAGCTTTCCAAAACTGCAATTTTTAGAGAAAAAAATCATAATCATAATTGAATTTATGGGGTAATGATCTGAAGTCACCTGGGCAATATTTTTTGCCACAGGAAAATTGAGAAGCCACAAAACAATACAACTTATTCCAGAATTCAAAAGGGGTAGGAAAATGGATTCTTAGAAACTTCATTTCCGTTTTAAGCTACAATATCCGATTTGATAGGCGATCAACTTGGGCCCATCGTTCTGTATAAAAAAGTATATTAAACGAAACAAAATGCCACAGCCCGATGCATCCGTAAAGCCTAATACTAGTAAGTACACTACGCCATACGTAAGCCCACCATTACTCATTAAACGCAACTTTCGTTGGATTGCAAAAGTATTTCAACTAATTGGAATTTTTTTCTAAAAAAACCTATATGAGCAGAAGCGCATAAAGAATCAAATCAAGTCAGAGCGAAGAAAAAACCAGACGGCGATGATGCAGAGAGAAAACCGAATATCTTCGATCAAAAACTATACGGTAGAGTCCCCAAAAAATAAAAAATAAAACTAAACTCGAAATGGCGGAAGTTCAGAAATCATATTGATTGTCTAATTTGCTAATCGTACTAACAGGTGGAACGGATTCGTGCATTTCACTGATCTCAGCAGCCTTGGATTTACACGAATTTAAATTTGAAGACGAAACTCCAGAGAAAATCAAAGAGGCTGATCAAAGGAAAGCCAGAGTCGGCCTGGATGTCACTGCTCTTGATCGCTACAATGATGAAGTGAGGCGTTATCGGAAATTGGTCATAGATGAGTGTCGTAATCTGCCAACAAGGTACGACTTAAAAATCAAAGTCATGAGACATTGCAAACTATGAATTATGTATCAATAAATTTGATTTGATCTTCAGATCGGAACTACACTCCGAGGCATTGGAAAATCTTGACATGGGAATTGAGAGACTGTGTCGTAACGCATATTACGGTACGGCAAAAGCACAAAAATTAGCAGAAGGGGCGATGCCTTTGCTTGTCTGGCTACTCAATCGGAGGCGATTTCCTGAGAATTTTCTTGTCAAGGTTCATAAGGGTATTAGTGAAATGTGTTGGACTTCGGCATGTCTCAAGGAAAAGGTGGGATTACCTAAGATACTTTGAACAATTTGAGTACCTAGTTATTGGTTGAGTTTAAGATTGGCCACAATGCTCCTCCATTGGACCGAAATTCTGAAATACTGTGTAAGATATATTAAACCCGAGTTTTCAAAATCCTCTTCAAGTAGTTCTGCGAGTCACATGGAATCATGGTACTATTTTACAACATGAAAATGTCACGTAAGAACAAACGCCTGGGCTGCTGGGCGGTTTACGCATTGGCTATGATTACAACTGGATCTGCAATTGCTATTAAAACGGTGAGCTTCTGCTACCGACTCTAAATGCATACTTTCGATTAAAATAACTTTTATTTTCAGGCTCGAGATATTGAGGGCATGGAGGAATATGTTGCAGAGCTATCTTTTGAATACTACTGGTATGATTGGCCGGTCAACTTTGGTATGGTTCTTCAGGCAATCATTTACGGCCCACATGCCGTCTGTCCATTGGATCCGGGTTTCCAATTCAATTGATTGTTGACAGAACACGGAATAGGTTGAAAAAGCTCCGAACCGTACATTTGAAGCTACCAATTCATTGAAAAACGCTAAAATCGTTATGATGAAGTAATAAATGCTTACCTGAAATGAGTTTGGGGACAGAATTAGCAGTGACCACGGCTCGAACATTATCTGGCGTCCCTTTGACAAGCGATCCCAGCGTCACACATGCATCTCTTCGAATTTCAATTACTATGCTGGGGTCACCAAGTAAATTCAGAACTTGCGGCAGTATTCCAAGACTGAGGGCTTGTGATTTTTGTCGATTGCTTCCAATTACCAAATTCTTTAGTTTCCTACAGATGACAGACAAAATAAAATATAGATGATAGAGCACCCCAAATGAAACACTATAAAAAATCGCGTACACTACTAGTGGTAAAAATATATATTTAATAAATTATTCATATAAAAAATGGTTGGTTTCTCACGAGATAGCCGGTCCAACTTTGTCCTCCTTGTCAATCATGTAGAGGTCAGTGACATACCATGGCGTCTCTTCAACTTCCTGATTATACAACGGGTCAAACATTATAAAAAATAAGCGATAGCGGTTATATGATGCGTTGGATGCTAGCGCCGGCGTCAGGCAATTAATTTGAAATTAGATGAGCGAACAAAGGTTAATTGCTTTTCACTGACTGAAAAATTAAAAATTAAAATATTATGATTTTTCTATGGATTAAACTCACCATTTCGGACGCAGGTGTATTCAGTTCATCAGAAGAACGCATCATTACGTCAGCACTCATATCTTGGCGTTGACAAAACAGCAAATTGGCAGAAATTTCGATGAATTTTTCAAAATCCTTGACTTGTTTTTTCTAATTTTCAGGAATAAAACTTGAAACTCCAAACTGTCCGCTAGGCGCTAGGCTTTTGCGTTCCTCGATCTCCACGGCTTCCTTTTTGTTCGGTGCTTTTGGCAGGAAATAGATGCTTGCTTCGTTGACCAAATGCTTTGTAAGTCAACCTGATTTAAGGCTGTATTCCGAGTTACGATTTACGATTCAGGGCAGAATATTCTAATCTTGTCATTTTTGTAAATTCCATTTAGTAAACCTAATTACGTTCCAGGTAGCATTAATAATCGCTCCATCGTTTTGTGCTTATCCATCTTTGTGATAGTTATAGCTGAGATTGAGACAGATTATTTATGTCCGTAGCTGGCATTTGGCATTTTTTACAAATTTTTGTGTACAACTTGGGCTTTGTGCATAAAAATTTGTCCTGGCATATTATACATGTATTTTAAGGTCACATGCATGTAAAACCAAAAGTGGAAATGCCATGGCGTCGCGACTCCGACGATGTCAGCCTAAAATACACAGAGCCGATTGATTAAAACACAAATTTTACTAACAATTTTATCTTAACATCGGATCAGAAGTCCTTTCAAAATATTATACGCACTTTTGAGCCGGAACTACCAACTTTTGATAAATTAAAACACAGTTGACTGTTGAACTTCTATAGTTGTGAAATTAAAGCACTATAGTTTCGCAAAATGGTTTCGTGCACGAGAACATTCCAGGGAGCTTATGAAAGCATTTGCTCCTATGCGGATCTTCTTGACGCTGATCGGTCAGATGCCGTTCACAATAAAAGCGAAGGTAATTGTGTTAATGAATTTGGTATAATCCGTATAATCCTATTATACGTCCGTCAAACCGATTTCAGTGAGTCGTATGTCATTAGAAAGCCCTTGAATTTAAATATACCATTACTTAATCGATTGTATAAGCGAAAGCGGGCGAAATTATATAATGCGTATCTTCTGCTACCCATAGTATGTAGTTTCACATTTGAAATTCGAAGCCCAAATGACATATATCTGATTTAATCTATAACGTGACTTATACTCTGAATCGAATTGAAATTACCAAAAAAAAATCCATAAGATTTCCCAGTTTAAGCCATAATTTTGTAATCAAATATTTTCAAGTAGGTATAGGATCTTAAATTTTTTTGATAAGGCCGTGTTTCTAAACGGCTTAATTACCTGCATTTTTCAGCCAGATGGAACTTATCATTTCAAATTCTACAAGAAGAGCTTGGCGTGTGTACTTTACATACTTCTTTACACCATCTTTACGGCCAATTATGGGATTATCAGTGTTTCCGTGGCTCTCTTCCTTATTGGACAAGAAGAGTTTAATCAGGAGGAAGTCACACCGTAAGTTTAATGCACAAAATCAAATTATAAGTCAAACATTGAGCTAGGAATTTATTATTTATCGCCGTTGTAGAGTACTTGAAGAAAATTTGAATAACCTGGGCGCATACAAACGAAGATACACAAATTGGGAGAAATATCAGATCCAGCGATATTTTGTGATGACCTTGGTGGTCTGGTCATGGATGACTTTGGCCTTAGTGAGTAGAACGATACATTATATTTTAATCATAGCAAAAACCCGTTAGTCATTTAATATCTCAACCTCAACTGCAGATCGGAGCAACTTACCTTATTACTCACGGAAAGAAATATGTTCACTATGCGAATTACTGGAATCGTTCTGTCCAGGTGACCTGGCGCGGAATTATTGACCTCACGTGACTCCAATCATGCCCTTATTATGTTTTTTTTTTTTTTAAATCAGAACATGGACATGAACGTGACAGCCGGCGTCCGAGCATACATTATACGAGAAAATTGTTTCTGCGTGGCCTTAGTGGTCGTGGCCTTGATACTCACGGCGGTTCCCAATGTGGACGTCTTGGGGGGTACTTGCAATGTCCTTACTAACTTCTATTTTCGGCTGTTCCGGCTTGGTATTCCTAAGCAATTGATCAATCGAGAAGAGGAAAAGGAAAAGGATCCCAATGGTGAATGGAAGTTTTATGCCTTCAAGGCTCCGGGATTTTTTATTATGGTCAGTGACAAGTGGCAACAATTTTAAACGTATGCCGCTAATTTCTAGCTTTGCCACGAACGCGCTTTTCAACCGTTAGGTTCGTAGGAATGGAGGACGCTTGACCTTAGGTTTAAGCGTTACAGCTAGATGGGACATCCCTGACCTTTAGCGCAAATGTGAAGTTCGTGTCTTGACCTGTGGAGCTCGACCTGTATAGCTTGACTAATTTCGACCTTTATTTGACTTTTCAAACTTTATCAGGTTTCTAATACTGCATGAGTTAATTATTCTTGACCTAAACTTTTCTCCTAGAACTATGCATACTTGGCATCAAGAGCCAATATCATGCAGTTTGTATTCTTCAATCGCTTACTCATCAACGCAAGTCGAATTTGGAATGCCAGACTTCGAAACTCATTAGCTGAAGGTAATTAAAGTTGTTCTCATCGCGCTCTACATGGCAATTTGTTTTGGGGGATCATAGATATACAAAGCAGCCATTCTTTGACACTAAAATTTGGTTATTTTCCAGTGCCAGAAGATCCTACTGGCCGCGACAAGACCTTGGTCCGACTTGACCTGCGCTTCGTGCTCAAGGACCACTTCACACTCGTCCAGCTATTCAAAATGACAGAGGATGTATTCAGTCAAATTCTGCTCGGTTACTATCTTCTGAACGTAAGTATCTTAAGTTTACCATTTAGGATTACGGCGTCCTTGACGAAGTTTTGTATCTTTACAGCTCATGGACGTAACCCTTGAAGTCTACCACTTGGCATCTCTTCGTTACGAAGACCCACGACTCGAAACCAGACAATTTAATGCATTGGATACCATTACACTCACGATTATTCGTCTTAATTCCGAAAAAGAGAGACAAGATTGGTTATTTTGTCTCCAAAACGCGAGTGTGACTATTCTAACGGGTACTCAAGCCATTGTTTTCGTTTATCTTACTACGAGGGTTGCAGCGAGGGCTTATGAGGAGGTCAGTTCATTCTGTATTTTACTGATTTAAACGATTACGATAAAAATACATGTTTTACAGGCCATGGGCGGTTTTCAAATTCTACGACGAAACGTTTATTTGGAAAATTGTGATACAAAGGAAGAGCGAAACTTCGTAAGCATTTTTACAAAAATTATTTTACCCTAAGTGCTGTACTCATGCCTTAAATGAAATGAATTTATCCTATGCAGACGCACACCATGATTGTAAGCTTTGCACCCAACAATCCGCTTCAAGTTACGGCTGGTGGCTACTTTCCAATCAACAAGGCACTTCTTCCAGGCGTAAGCAACTTTTGCAATAATTATAAAAAAAATTAAAATAATTCAGTCAACAAACTATACATTTTTTTCAGTTGCTGGGAACAGTGGCAGGATACTTTGTGGCCTGCTACACACTGAAGCCGGATAAAGGCAATTTCTGGAGTACAACTGTACAATAATAAAGAAAAAAAACATTTGCAATTTATCATATATGCTAACCTTAATTACGAGCTCCTACTGAAATGAATAAATATTTATGAAAATATCTATTATTAACTCGCTAGTAGACAGCGTCAAATACTCCGAAGATTTTCGAGTAAGATTCTTTGGATATTCGGCGTATTGTCACGATGACCTATTCTTCTTTAGGTCTAGGATTGACGCAATATGCAATAATTCACATTCGCTGCGGGCTTTAAATTCTTGGTAAATCGAGGCTCCGAAATGCTAATTATATACTTGAATCCTTAAACTAATGCTTATGCGGGTTAAGCGGTTTTTAGCAGTTCGCTGCATCTAAAGCCTGAACTTTTAGTGACACTATTGTATTCTAAAAATATGTAGCACGAACGCAGGTCAGTGCCTTATCTCCAGAAAATAACTTATAAAATATTCTGATCCCGATTTCTTGTCATGCTCAGTGGTGCATGAAGCTATATAAATTCTTCGAAGAATAATTCGATACGAATCGGCGAGAATAAAATGAGCACCTGGGCCGGCTAAATCTTTCAGGTTTAGGTACCCTATTTTTCGTGTCCGTGAATTTATTTTAAATGTTATTTTAAATGCAGGCTCTGAATCTTTCTATGCAGTATCGAACCTTTGTTTTGGTTCCTGGTATACATGATGCAGGAATGTATTAATGCTAAATATTTAAAATGTGCATTATTTACATATGAAGTGAACTATATTTAAAGTTGACCGACTCGAGGTTTTCCATAGTATTTAATTTCGGCAGTCCTGTCACTAAACGTAACTAATTGACGCATACATTTTCCTTGCGGTTTTGGATTCAATTTAAAGCCGGAATTTCTTTAAAGGATAGCATTTACCATTGATTTGATCGACACGCTTGATTAAGCTTTGAGGTTGGCTTTCACGCAATCGCCATCCGTTTCCTTTTTTTGTTGTCTTTTCTTTGAAATTACAATAAGAACTTTGTCTGAAGGCTCAAGTTGTCCAGTTTACAACGTGTACATCGGACTAAATCAATAACGCCATGAGGGCATATTTATCTGGATTTGCCGTGTTTGGCATTCTTTTTCAGGCGGGATTTCTGCCAGTATCCGCAGCATTTCATCCGGATGTCAAAGGTTAAATTGAAACATTTAATCAAATGAGAATTATTATTATTTTACATGATTTCATAAATAATTATAATTAAATCATTACAAATAATAAAAATTAAATTTATAATTTTTCAGCGTCTTCATTTTGTTATGATCAGGCAAGCTGTGGTGAGTTCGCTATTTTCAGTGTAATCGAATTTACTGGAAAAACACTATTTTTGATACAAAATGCTGACACTAATATTTCCAGGACCCAGTAATTGGCCAGGCATATGTCAAACTGGACGGCTGCAGTCACCAATAAATATTCAATTTTCTAGACTGCGATCATTTCAGCCCCGCAATTTTCATATGAATAGACATTATCTTAGTGAAAGGATTCATTTATTCTATGGTCAAAACAACGGCCATACTGGTAGGTAATCGTTTTGAATTCTTACAAATTAAACAGATCGAAGTTTTCGTTACACTATGAAGCTAATTTGTACCGGTTTTTTAGCACAATTTGAATTAAATTCCAATACGAGTGCATTGATGAGTAATCTAAAAATTTGCGGCGGTCACCAATAAATATTCAATTTTCTAGACTGCGATCATTTCAGCCCCGCAGTTTTCATATGAATAGACATTATCTTAGTGAAAGGATTCATTTATTCTATGGTCAAAACAATGGGCATACTGGTAGGTACTCGTTTTGAATTCTTAAAAATTAAACAGATCGAAGTTTTCGTTGAAGCATTAAGCTATATTTCTACCGGTTTTCAGCACAATTTGAATTAAATTCCAATACGAGTGCATTGATGAGTAATCTGAAAATTTGCGGCGGACATCTTGGGCACTGCTACAAATTTGCTCAACTCCATTTCCATTGGGGTGAAACAGATCGGGAAGGCTCAGAGCATACGATCAATGGGCAACTGTAAATATTGATCAGAATCATAATAAACCTGTGGGCAGATTCATGTACTTAAACTGGAAATAACAAATTGCAGGTTTGCCCTGGAATTGCATCTAGTGCATTACCGAAATAACTTTAGGACGTTAGCAGATGCTTTGAATTCAAAAGATCCTGAAGCTGTCGCTGTTGTAGCGGTGTTATTCAAGGTATTGGTATCAATCAAAATAGCTTCTACTATTAACTTACCTTGGCTTAGGTCCAATGGATTAAAGATCATAAATTGACTCGCAGGTCGGAGGTCACAACACAGCGCTTAATTCAATTATTAGGTCATTGTCCGAAATAGAAGATCCTGGAGACGTGATGGCATTCAATTTGCCACTAAGAATATCCGACTTCTACCCCAGTTTCGGAGAATATGCGCATTATCGTGGCTCGTTGACAACACCGACCTGTGATGAAAAGGTTGTTTGGACAGTGTTCTTGCGACCTATGGAAATTTCGGAACAACAGGTTGTAAATTTGGCTAAACTTTTTTGTCAGTCTTGACATTTATTAAATCTAAATACTGATTTACTTTCAGATAAACCAATTTCGATTATTAAGCAATGACGAAGGACACTCGGACCATAACTTCCGACCAATTCAAAATCTGAACGGTCGTAAAGTCGAATTCTTCCAAGCTAATGGATTCACAGAAATGCTGGACGGATTTGACACACAAGTGAATCCGTTTCCGTATCCCGTACCGTTTCCGATTTCAAACGGTTATGGTTGGCCTCAACGGCAACGGCAACACTATCGTGGTCGCGTGTACAAACGGATTGAGAAGTAAATCGTGAATGCATCCGTATCACGGCTACCAATCCTGCGTGACATTAAAAAAGTTTACTCTACAATTTTTAACTAACTTTTATAATTGCTTTAATAAAATGTAAAAACTCGGGGTAGATACCTAGGTATTCCGGTTCCAGTTACCAATAGTAATATGCAAAGTAATGCGTGAATTAACAATGTATCTGCTTATCAATGTCAATTTATTGAAGGAATCGAAATACATGTGTTAGAATAAACTTTGAAAAATAAATTATTTAAAGTTGTATTGTAACACGCATTTCAGCCAATCATCTTGAGAAAATGAAATACTTGTGGACAGCAGCCTGGGAAAGCACCATTTACGAAATGCTGCAGTCTAGCAAATTGGTGATTAATTTTCAACTATAAAATCACTTAATGCGTCCATCGCTTCAGTAGTATATCGGTATCGGTTACAATTACAGTAAAGATGCATTACTTGATACGAATTACAAAATGTGTTATAGTACAAATTTCAAGTATTGCAAATTGCAACTGACAATTAAAAGTGCAACAGACCACAGAACAATTAGGTACCTACGCTGAACCCTGAACGCATCAATATTTATATAATATTCGAAACATAAAAATATAAATACACTGCTGAGAATTCAACTAAACGATATTAGATTAAATATTTTGCAACCATTGGACTTTGCACTGTGGCTTTACCGACTTCATGAACCTTGGCAGAGAGAATTGGGCAATTTATTTGGTTCATAAACTTTCATTTATCTTTAATTTGCTATTTCCTTTTCCCTATAATTTCACGCTTATGAAATATTCTATACTTATGTGCCTCAGTACCTAATGAAAATGAGAATGAATTACAACTACCTATTTATTTAGTTAGGGAAAAAGTCTAACAATAAGATCCTAATCTGATCTGAAATATATTTCTAATGTTTTAGGCCTATAATTTACAGATTCCATTTACTTATTTCAGTCTCATTTACAGCTTGGACGTGGACGACGCTACTCACCAAAGTGTTTGCAAGCTCAAGCAGTTCCAAATTTCGTTTCTCAAAATTTTAAGACCAAATTACTGAAAGGCTCAAACCGCGTTGATCTGGTAGCTACGTTTTACCAGAAATTTCTTACAAGGTAAGTGCTTTGCAACACACAATTAAATAGGTATGCCTTATCTACTATCACGAAACCGATCGAATTAGCATTTTTTTCATAAAAATCTTTCGCACAAAACTTTTATTACAACGCGCAAACTGTTTTTACAATTCAAAAATTTGATGAAATTCAAATTTTCAGCACAATTGGCTGTTCTATATGTCTATAGTTTACTCAAATCTCGAAAAAAATATGAAAAATTGCTTTAGTTGTTACCTCAGTGGCGTACAGCACAGATGGCCGCTGGTGGCGCCCCCACCGCCGGCCGGAGCGAGCGAGAGCGAGCGAAACTATTCTTGCTGTATGCCTCAGTGGTAATTAGCAAAAATAATTGCTAATTATTTGTTTCTTACCTATCGAAATATAGGAAATCTGAAACCCTATAGAAACTTATGCTGTCCTTTAATTTTAGCATTTATTTCGGCTGAAGGTGGTACTATTGTTTTAAAATTTCGGTACCTAGTCCCAGATTGAGATGTGAATAGTCCAAAGACGCACACCTCAGAAGTCCGAGAGTTATATCTAAAGCCTGCAGAAAGTGCTATAATGTTGTTGACGTGTTTTTTACCCGGTTGCCGGGAAGCTTACAGCGCCGGTCTGTCTACAAGGTATCGTATGATCCGTGTTTCCAAAAACCTGTTTCCGGTGTCAGATGTTGTTACTCAACTCGTTCTATAAGCCGAAAAAATTAATCGAGCTGGCATTTGACGTCAAGATTTATGTTAAAATTTGTCCTGTATTCGTTAAAATTAGTGCCAATTGTTAAACCAAGCTCTCGTGTGAGTGAGTGAGAGTGAACCATCATCCTCTCACAAAATTAGTATTTATTTTGTACTTCATTTTGACGGTTTTACGTGTTATAGGAATGTATATTTGATAATTTGAAATAATTATAATTATCTTTTGGAATTTGTATTAGGTCCATTCACACCATGGCATCGAAATCAAGCACTCATGCCACCGCCACCATTAATTCGAACGATGTCCGAAGATGACCAGCACTGGGAAAACTTTTTTCAAGAAATTCATGCACCGGAAAACTATGACGCTCTTTTAGAACAAGTCAAAACATTTTTAAGCAGTAATACTGAGAAACCCGTAGTTCTAATATCCTCCGGTGGGACGACGGTGCCTTTGGAAACATTGACGGTTCGGTTCGTAGGTAAAATTAGCATTGGGAAATTTTAATACGAATGAATACTTTAAATAATCTTGAGTTGCATTGCAACCGTTGCAAGTACAGGCACTGACAACTTTTATTAAAAATAAATAATACTTTTGTTTTTCAGATAATTTTAGTTCGGGTAGTCGTGGGGCAGCATCGGCGGAAGTATTTGTTGAACAAAACTATCGAGTTATTTTTTTGCATCGGTAATAAGACAATTATATTGTCGTATGAGATGAGTTAGCATTGACCGGGTGTACTTTTAATCACTAATTCGTATAAATATATATTTTTAGCCAGAAGAGCCTCCATCCATATACCAGACATATCGGAAACGTGCTGGACGTGTTAGAGCTCTGTGAACCATCGTCGGTCAAAGGTATCAATTGCCTTCGTATACTGCAGTACAAAAATATAATGATTTCGTATGCATTGTCCATTATTGTAGAAGTTTTTCCCATGATAGCTTGGGCTAGAAGGAATTACATAAATGAGACTTGCAACTGGCAAAATTACTAGTCGACAATTTGGCTGGTCAACTAATAAGTAATAAATATCTGACTTGATTTTCTGAAATTACAGTGAAAGATTCCGAAATGACGAAAACAAGACAGCTTCTTGAGAAGTATGACAAATACAAGACTTCCATCTGTATGATCCCGTACTTCACACTCGGAGACTACTTATGGCTACTCAAAGGAATCACAATTCTCCTTGACCCCTTGGGCAGAAAAGCTATGATGTATTTAGCTGCTGCAGTATCAGATTTTTATGTACCGAAGCAGGATATGGTAAATATTTCGATTTTGGCTACAGTAAAAATTATAAATATTTGGCTTAAAATCTCGATCATTTTATATGACAGCCCGAACACAAGATGCAATCAAACGTGAAGCCTGGAATCACATTTTCACTGGTTCCAAAAATGTTACGGCCGCTGACGAGTAAATGGGCACCAAATGCCTACATTGTGTCCTTCAAACTGGAGACGGATGAAGACTTACTCTTTCCCAAGGCCTTGAAATCACTCAAGTTGTACAATCATAATGTATGGTATATCTAATATTCGTATACCTAGTCTAGTCTCAATTATTTGCACGATATTCTAAGCTAAAAATATCTTACAGTGCGTCATCGCGAATCTTCTGACAACGCGTAGGAAGACTGTCACAATGGTGGAACGGAGCGGAACCGTAACTAAAATTGACAACCCAGATGACTCTCAAGAGATTGAAATACTCATTGTTGGGACTTTGGTTGAGAAGCATTCCGATTTCATAAAGTCCACAGGTGGAGGTCCATCTTCTGGGCAGAGATCAACTTAACACCGAAAAATTCAGTAGTTAGTAAGCATAAATCGATATGAAACACGGAGCGTTTAATCCTGTAAAATCCAGTATGCTGTATGTTTTTCACTTATATCCGTTCCTCTTGTCACAGGGCCTCGGTGGTATATTTGATGACCTCCCACTCCGCATTTCATCTGTAATTGATACGGAATAAGATATGCCAGCACGTCACATCAATCAAAACGTTATTAAATGAAGCAAACAACTTGTCAAACTTTGTTTTCTTCCGCGTTCGTTCATCAGTCGACTACAAGTCATTTTTGTGACTAAGTGTGCATATTTTATAGCTCCGAAGAAATTTTTTGGTAGACGGTAGACAACGCAGTTTTTCGACTCGATTCGGAAACTAGCATAATCTTATTCATTTGACAGTATTTTTAATCATATTCTTTTGTTTTTTATGACTGTATCTATTTGATATTCCTTATTTCGTAACTATTTTCTTGAAATTGTCAAACGATCTGAAGATTTTGCCGTATTTGTTTAATATACGAAGGCTCCGAATGCAGTAATTCAATTAGAAGAACAATTATTGACACAAGACGACGCTCAAGAATTACGAAACTGACTGAATAATGCAATTATATTTATTTCTTGTTCCATGCTCATGCTCACTCTTTGTAATACTGTAGACTCCACCGTGTCTCCAGAAAGTTTTACATTTCGAGAATAAGTTACATATACGTACGTAATAATATCAATTAAAATATTTTTTAGAGCTCAAGAAATTAAAGTATATAATAATAGACACAGTGCAAATAGCGTGGCATATACACAATACCGCGAGACTTTGGTTACACATAGTGCTCCAAGCTACACAAAATTTTTGCAATTACAGTGAAAGTCTCAGTTTACATTTACATACGCAGTGTGTGTGTACATACAAAAATGTACATTTTTAGCAGCAGCAGTTGCTTCCAAACCAGCTCTGAATATTACAGTAATTTCTGTTTCAATTAATTTATTATTTATTATATACCATACCAAATACCAACTGGGTTAGTTTCTCTAACGTTAATTCAAGAGACATTAATTTTTAAAGCGCATTTAGATCAAAATCTGCATTTTGTGCCCAACCATCAAACAATAGCACATTTTTTGAATCCGTAAACATGATGTTAATACAAATAGCCCTAAATACGCCCGATTTCCCTGCACCCAGCCACTGATTCAGGAAATGCGGCCATTTTAAGCTATTTTAACGCTCGCGGCGACTAGATTTCAAAGAGATCGACAAAATCTAAAATTGGTTGAAGCAGCGTAAGGAGAAAATTCAAACACACGATGGTCCAGCTCCAGAAACGGAAAATTCGACGATTTTTGATGGTCAAAATGCTGTAGTTTTTTTCTATTTAACGGGCATCGTGTCATGATTAGTTTTCCTAGTGGTATATTTATACGTGCTCATAACTGCACACAAAATGCAGGGTACAATGCGTGCAATTAATTTCAGTGCAATGCTTTTTATATGTATTTAGTGCATAGTGTCGATATTTTAGTATATAGGAATTCATTTGGGGATAGCAAAGTAGTAACTTCTTAGAAGAAATTCCGCCGAAGTAGCTCCTCCGGAGTGAGCTCTCCGTCCCCATTCTCATCAACGAATTTATCCACGACCAGTCGAGCCGTCTCGGGATTCGTCTGTAATTCATCAACCAGCCAACTGTTCGGGTAACTCCTGTAGACAACCAAAAAACATAGTAGGGTATTTCAGAGCTATTTTTCCAAATTAAGGTCTCTGGGTCAATTGTGCACAAGGAATTAGGCATTTGGAGCTGAAACGCGTCGTTAAAATCGAGTGAAATTTGAAACTACGTGTAACGCCAGCCCAGGCCAGGTGCAAATTAAGGCCCTAATATTAGGTTGAATAGAATCGTGTTTGCACTAGAGCATGCGGTAACAACTTATAAGCCCTTAAATTAAACATATTTAATGACATTTTTAGCATTTTTCCAAGGGTTTACGGCAGCTTTTTTCTCTGGGTTTAGGTCAGCATTTTTCGATACGATTCATATTTTAAAATCGAAGACCCTCAAATGAGGAGAGGATACATAAGGATATGCTGAAATGGCCTCGAATCCAAAATTAGCACAACGCTCATGTCATCTTCATTTAAAGCCGCCTCTATAACATGGCATCATCACCAATCGCCACAAACATGAAAGCCCGCACCATCCCGGGCTCGACGGCACGTTGAAATTGTAATGATGAAGGATGAGGGAGCTATTACGATCTTAGGAAAGTTTGGACATGAACGACGCGTACAAATTTGCTTCATATAACACAAAGTATTTTGAATTTAAGCTTGTAAGCTGGAACTATATGATTCTAAATATACTGGATTGTCTTTTCTAAATTATGAAATATTCCGTATTTTCCTTTCGTTTGATACGCCACGGAGATGAAGAATAAGCTTGGAGAAAGTAGTTTGAGTTGGGGCAATTTGATGAGAGATGAGATCTGTCAAAAACTGGGATTCACTTTCACCTTCCTAATATGCCATATTGTTTCTAGCTAGGCGCAACCATCTACCAATCCAATACATCTTGCTGGAGAAGTGCAACTCGCTTAGACGTGGAAAATATTTTAACTTTCATCAGTAAAACTTTCAAATAATGACAGTAATTTATTTTAACGTGAAAGACACATCCTTAAATTGAAAGGCACGGGTTCGAGCTTTGTTAGCTGAGCTATGCGAAACCCTAACCCAGAGACGGAAACTGAAAATTATATAATAAATATGTACAAATGAAATTGGTAGACAATCACTTATTAGCTTGACTTTCATTATTTTTCAACGTATTTGAATTATCCTTTGAAATTCGTAAAACATCGACAAAATTAATATTCGTATTCAAAAGTTTAGTTGCTAACGCATAAATTCGATACAGTTTGAAGGCAAGTGTCGAAGGGAGAGGCGTTAATTGAAATCTGTAGATAGTGTGGCATAGGAAAGCAATTAAAACTACAGCTGAAGTGTTGCATTACACACGGACGGAACCAGAGTGAAAGCGGTATTACTCTGGAAGCTGAAAATAGTTGACGACTGTCTCAGCTTACGTTTTACGTCTGCAGACGTAGTTGCCCCTCACTAAATTTTCCTAATCTGCTCTATTTTAAACTAAATACGGGTTCAGATTCAATCACCCAAGGCACATTTAAGTTCTATTCCTGGTACCCGCGTAAGTAGGGGTTGAGTGGAGATGGCTCTTAAATATGACGCGCAACGATGCTAGATTGCTACGTCACCTCATACATCCGGCTTGAAGAAAATCCCGCATATTTGTGCTAATTATTTTTGACTCAATCGCGCATAAGATTACTTTAGGCTAATAATTTACTGTATTTGCATGAGATTAAAACTAACGATTTTTAAAAAAAAAAATAAGCTTGTATAGATTAGATGCTAGTTGCCAGTTCCACTTAAATTAATTGGCGTAATTTTTTGTGTCTATAAAAAGGGCGATTTAGCCGAAATAAACTAAGGAAATGAGTTGATGATACGGTGTGGAATTTATATTTCCTATCTACACCAGTAAATGCATTCAGTCCTATAAACTCCGCAAATGAGCCGTGAACAAAGTAAGCACAAGCACAACCCCAGCGCTAATCCTAATCCTTTGCCGACTGGAAGCAATCCACGATTCTCAGATTTCACCCCTAGTGTTATAAGAACTTTCTCCAGCGTAAAGCACTCTTCAGGGCAACGGCGAAAGTCGTATGTGGTGAAAACTCATTTCCTGAAACCAACCTACCTCTCGCTATCTCTCTATAATGTAATGAAATGACTAATCCCTTATTTTGACGCAGAATTGAAGAAACCCGAAGTAGTTTGAAGTTTAAATGCCCGTAAAATAAAATATTAGATTGAATTAAAAGACGTGTGTGTGTGTGGGACGTCAATAGGGATAATTTATGCCCGGAAGGGTCTCTGCTTTGAAGATTATACTGGGAATCGCACAGCGTCATTGTCTCGTCGTCAT
>VNWX01000754.1:0-18841 GCA_009869905.1 Ceratophysella communis | reverse complement strand
ATTGCTCGAGTACTACCTGCTGCGTTAAAATCCGTGTAAGTCTCCGCATTTACTTTGCACCGATAGCACCTTTTGTAATTTGTACTCTGCAAGATAAATAGCCGTTTGTTGTACGTTCAAATTTCATTATGCCGGTGCTGCTACATGAGTGTATGCCCCGAATAACCATCTCATTTCCGGTTGGACACGGACTGTAATTTCATAGAGTGTAGAGCCCATATGCAAATCGATAGGATTCCCACTCCAACCCCACGTTGAAATGTGTCCCGGGTGGGCTTATTAAAACGCCTGTAAATCAATTCCAGGTTTTCCAAGTCAGGAAATGTTTGCACAAAAGCCTAGCTCTCCAATGTAAAAAATAATGTGTTCATGTCCACTAATACATGCTAATATAAGTTTACAAGAAAAAGGCAAAGCTCTATATACATTACTACACTACCTTTCTAATAGTCATGTATGTGTACCTGTTGAGCACTGCCTAATGGCGTTACACAGTTGCGGGTATGTTGTGTACAAGCAAGTAGGAAATGGGCTAAGTAAATAAAATTAATAATTGAGTCGTTTCTGATTAGGTTTCTTCTTAATAAATAATATTCCCATCAATTCAAGTGCTCCAACACAACAGAGTTTCACATTTTTTATGTGGATACAACTTTACTCATCACCTGATCACGTCACGATCACAAAGCTCAAAGCCCGAGCCGCAGCTATCCGCGTATTTGCACAAAACATAGGCACTTGGGATAAGCCCAATCGATAATGTTATGATTCAACAACCAATTGGGACTATAGTAGATAGGGTAACGCTAATGCTGCCGCGGCAGAAAGTCGGGTTTTACCTTTCCCAGCATGTGTTTGATGACGAGGGCAGTGTCGGAATGGGAATTAAATCCAGCTGGACAGAGGTGTGCCGTAGGTGGAGCATATTTACAATTTTATTGGAACAACGTTTGTCGGCAGTCGGTCCTTTGTGACAAAAGTCAAAGGTGGTGTATGACAATTCTGAGCGGCGGCTTCTCTGATCTTGTTGTTCTCTCTAGTAACTCCTAACTTGGCTTGGGTCTATGCTCATTACCATTTACGAGCTTGCCACGATTAGCCAAGGTGTCAACAAAGTGACCACTATTAAGCATTATATTGCATGCGTATCACGAAAAGCCATGTGCACCCACGCTCGAAATAGGATTCTCATTAGTTACTTTAATAGTCCGACACTGTTCGGAGGAAGAGCAAAGCTTGTTTGTCAAGCATCGCACACTTGAGAATTGTCTCCACTTTTATCAATGCTTCCATTCGGTTCTTTCTTTGTTTACCGTAAACAAAGTTTCGTCAAACATTCCCAAGTTTGTATCTAGTATCTATCTGCTCTGCTCTCGCTTCAGAAGCTAGCTTTTAAATTGAAACTGATGTACAGAAACTGCTCATAAACTCAAGACGAGCGAACAGGCTGCTCCCTATTACATAGGCTATAAATATAATATAATAATAGCTCCTGAAGTTTCCCGAAGAATTGTTCACTAGAGTAGGTATTTAGCTTTTCAATGAAATACAAATGGAATGCACAGCTTTTGGTACAGCCGGTAAATATAGGAGAATTTATTATCGAGAAAGCGAGAGCTTCTTCGGAGCATTTAAGAAATTCACCAATCGTTTTGTTTCTTTCCAATATTTCCTGTGGCTCTAACTCCATTTGTTTTCTACGCCCACTCCTTCAGTTTTTACGACAAACCGAACGATGTATTTAAATTTTAGAACTAGGAACTGCAATAGCACACAAGGAACGAATCTTAAGTGTGCATTAATTACCAGCACATAAATCAATCCTTAAGAGTAGCATTGGAAGTTGAATACTGGGATATGCAAATACACAGGGAGTTTTATTTTGCTGGAACAATAAGACTTAACATGCCTGCTCAGGCCAGAAATACGGCTCAAATTTGACAATTAAAAAAAATTAGAACCGGTTTCGTAAGGAAAGGGAAGAATTATCAGTAAACTCTGATAACAGGTACGCATAAATCTTAAAATAATTATAAGTAAAAATATGAAAAGTCGATGAGTAGAATTTAGAATTTAGTAATCACCAAAAAAGAAGCGACGAAGTTCTACTAAGAACTTGTTCTTAAATATAACCAATGCTCCCGTATCGAGGCAACGCTCTGCGTTCATGACAAATTAAAAATGATTCGAATTCAAATCATAGAGATGCATTATTTTCTTTACCATCACAAATCCACAGCATGCTATCATCGAAGAGATTGAGGCGGAGGTGAAATGTTGGATGGAAGCAGGCAGTAGGATACATAATGGAGAAAAGCTTCCAGAGACGCCCTGTGCTTTTATTTTCGCTTGCAGGGGAAATTTTATTTTCTCCTTGAATTGATGGAGTCTAAGCTTTTATTAGGAGTACTAAACCAACATTTCGGCTCCGCCATATCCACACTCTTATCTTATATCATTGAGCTAATGTCGAGTCGGGATCGGAAGTCTTTATTGGTTCGAAGCGTTTCATTCGAAAATCTTCAGTTTAGAATAGTCGTGTGAGATGACACGTTTGAGCGCTTCGAAATCCCTCGCCGGCGGCGGGGTAGCGAAGGTTCGGAATTAGAAGGCGCTGGAAATCAGCATATAAAAGCATACGGCAGTAGGAAAACGTAGCCGTGTCGCTGGCAGAAAGCATGGCCATGGGAGGGAGTGCGAAGAAGTGGCGGCGTCTCTGGGCTGGTGCTGGTGGCGAGTGGGACTTTTTCTTTCGGTTCATCAATTGCTGCTAAACCACAGCGGAGGTGGAGCCTTGGCCAGAATTCGACGGTTCGATTTGAGATCCTGCCTGCCGATTAGAGGTGACTCGACCTCACAGACCCAACCTGCCATGCGTCCCCTCCTCTCCGACCCTCTTCCCACGTCACACAATGCAGGCCTCAGAACTCGACTCGGCCCATCTCACAGGCTGGGGCCATGCCGCTGCCTTCTTCCTCACAGCCACACCGCTTCCAAGCTCTCGACAGTCAACTTCCTCTTGTCCAGCACTTGGGCAGCGAGCGCTACAAACCCTGGCTTCAACCACATCCCGCTCATACAACAAATAACAACAAAAATTACCCTGGTCATGTGCTGGCTTCTGCACTGAAACCGAATTGTCCAGCATCCTTAACTTCGATTCACATCCGTTATCACGGTTTGTAGGACATTACCAATCTCTAACCCGCGTTCGAAATTTCTGATCAAGTTGGAAACTTCTTGCTAACAACAATCCCCGTGGGATAAGGAGCTGAGTAAACAAACTTTATCAACGACGATATAAGTCCTGGGTGAAGATATTGTGACAAAAGTTAATCAAATCAGTTTCGAATCTTCTTTCAAATCGCGAACTCTGTTCCCCGAAATTTAAAATAGCGTTTACTTCTCCCCAAAAGTTACTTTCAAAAGTTCGACTGAAGTAAACAAAAGACTTTCAGTTCACCTAACATCAACATCCTAGATACTGCAGGCGTTTTTGAACTAAATAAATTTTTCAGAGTCAATACCGGGAGTGATTAGACTTCTCCGCAGGGGGTTGGAAACTAAAGACTAAAATTTCTCCTTCCGTAGAGCAGCGGATTCCGACAGCAATAGCCTTTTCTGCAGTTTTATTAAAAATCGCCAAGCTGTTGTTCGAAACCATCGTCAACATTTCTCCCTCCAAAGCTGACGACATGACGGACCAGCCGCAAAGTAAGAACAATGCACTCATTCATTCCATTAAATAGATCGTAGATCATAAACATAATTACACGAAACAAAAATCGTGTTCATAATTTTAAAATAAAAGGAAAACAATGTTTTCGGAAGCAGACACTTTTCATGTACTTTTTCGCAAGGCTAATTCGAGGGTTGTAAATTCAATGTACACAGGCACTCAAGTGCGTTCTAATTACATGGGCATTGTTAGAGGTGTAATTGAATGAAACTTCATAAATTTTATGGAATAGAGTTATGGGCTTAAAAAGTGTATCAAAGTACGCACCATGCTATAGAACATTTTATTTCTCATGAATTATAGCAATTGAATTAAGATAATCACTGTTAGCTTAGAGCTATCTTACGGGATCGTAATTAATTCTTATGACCCTAAATTACACCTTATAAATCAACTCGAAAATTGAAAAACTACATTGTTACAAGTAAGTAAGGAGTATTTTTCAAAGGGTTGAATCGAAACGAGGAAATGGGGTTTCTACCTAAAATTTTATTAGTTAGTACCTATAAGCCTTGTCGTACTTTGCATGTACCTGCTAGATAGCATACCACATACAATGATTCGTGGCTCACACACTATTCTCAAGAAAATCATCAGCTAGTTTTTTGTTATTTTCAATCTCGCGACTTGTTTGTATCGAAGATCACAAGGAAGGGTTGCATCTTTATGTAATTACTGGAAACATATCTTGAAGATGAAATAAAAAATTGGCTTCTTATAGGTATCACTTTTATATGTACTATAATTTTTTTTAGTTCAAGGTAGAAAAGCCGTTCTGCAATGCAAACTAAATAACATATGCTAGGTGAACAAGGTGTAGTTTAATATCAGTAAAACAGAACTCACGTTAATCTGCTTGCTCATCTTGTTGGAATCTGAATTCTCAAGTGTCTAAAAGAGCAGAAAGTCAGGGTTACCGTGTTGCAAAATTTCCTAACTGCTTTTGCTTTAGTATTTCATTTGTGAGTACAAATCAAACACATCGCATTTGCTTTCGAGTCAATGCAATGATCAAATAGGCAGCTTCTGAAGTGACCCTTAGAACTGCTTCACGACTTGACTCATGAAATACTATCCAAGTTTAGAAATTCAGTATTTTGGGTTGTCTCGACAGAGACAGTCGGACTGGACACTGCGTCAGCTCAGGGACAGAGCAGGACACAGGACATGTTAAGGCCCCAAGAAACACGGAAATGGAAGAAAGGTATTTTAGACGACAAGGTCTTTATTTAGGACAGGGCTCGCGCAGCCCAAATAAATACGCAGATAGATGCAATGCCTAGATATTGTTTCTTGATGGCCAGCACTCTTGAGTCGTGAGGTCGCTGGTTAATCCTTCATGATAGGCCTGCTCGGGATCAGGAGAACTATGGAGGTTGAGGAGAACAATTAGCACAGGGCCGGAATGGGCAATTAGTTGAGTCTGAAGATGTTGTTTTATAGGGCTGGGATGTGGGCTGAAGTCGCGGAGCGAAGGATTAGGTCAGGCCGCGGCGAGTGGGTACGAAGTCGACAATCCAGGAGTTGCTTGTAAGTTGGAAGAAGGGTCTCCTGTCTGCCAGTCATTAAGGGCTATTACATGGGACTTTCCCTCTCCCAGGCTTGATCTGGGCTCCGATAAGGACCCTGTTCTGTTCTCAGGCGACGAAGTCCGTCCACCACTACTGCAGTCTGCCAGTCACTTCATGTCTTACGCTATCCTGTCCGCATCTTTCTACTCCGCCAGACGGACCTGTGTCGGGGTCGTCGTCCAGGGCTCCGCTTTCCAGCTTCGTGCCTCTCGACGCACAGAAATACCCAGGAGACACTCGGACGTGTTGACCCAGAGTGAGAACACACACAAGCTCAATTCCACCACTACTGAGCTTATTATAGGCATGAGAGAAGATTAGGCTGGAGGAACTTCATTAGGAGCGGAGATTAGGTGGGTGGCATGAAAAAATAAACATCTTTAGCCGAAAAGACAACAGAACGAAGAGATGGGAAGCGGGTTGGGTCGTCATGTCGAGACACTAAAAAACTGGAACGGGAGCTTACGCAGGGCTTCAGCGGCTCGCTCCTGATTCGTGTGCTGATACAGTATCTCGCCATTTCCAATACCTCCCAAGCGTCTTCTTCATCTAATGAGGTCGAAGGGAGTATTTGATTCTGCAATTACTAGCTTACTTCCTAATCCTTTAATTAGTAATCTTAACGGCTTCAGCTCCTGCCAGCAATAGTCAATAATAGTGTTGCGAATGAAGTGCGAACTCCGAGAGGAAAAAGGTGTGAGGCAGACGATCAAATATTCAGGCGAGGAGTTTCACGGCTGTAATGACACACCTTTCAGAATAAATGAATAGATGATGGCTGTTGGCTATAGCTGCTCCGAAATGGGCTCGATATTCAAGAAAATGGGGAGTAAAACAATTTTCTAGATAGAGCTGGAAAGCAAGTGTGAAAGAAATTGGCAGTTACGATTTACTATTTAGCAGAATTACGCTATTCAAGTCTCTGAGCCGTTCTGTTACTACGGAAGGCCGTTTCACGATAATGTGATTGTTGGCACATTAAGATTGAGACTGCATTTCTATTGTAATAGCCTTCAGTTCGATTGAATGGCACGGGTCGGATCATTCGGTCTGGTAGTGATAAAATTAAAGACTACAGATTTTGTGTCGTTATTGCTTATCGCTACTGCTAATAATAGTAATGAGCTGAGAAAGTGATTCGAAGTTGTTAACTCTGGTCGGATGTTTCCTTGAAATGGCGTAGCTACGGCGTTTGTGTTTACTCTGGCCGGTGGAGTAGACAGCAGCGTACGAGTTGGTAGGATTGAAACTTTTAATCTCAGCAGAATTGTTTCAATCACTTAAGTTTAGAAATGGCTCAGTGGGCCATCAAGTAATTAGTCAACACAACTTTCCTTTCACCTGACAGCATCCAATTCGAATTGAAAACATGAAGCCCATTGTCATCCGAAGAAAAGTCCTGACACAGCCATCCCATCGATTGCTCTGATTACTGCAATTCTTATTAAACGCCTCGTTGTGCTTTACCCTCTCATTTGTCATTTATTGAAACGGAGACAATACGTTTCTGCCTTGGAAACACAATGGGAAACACACAATGCTCTTCCATTCGTCTGTGCGCGAGTTATTAGTAACTTTGTGTAGTGCGTATTGTCACAATCCTTTCTGCACTCTCTGGTGGGTACTTGGGTAGCGCTTTTGTTCCGGAACGTCTCAATCCTCTCAGCACTTCATGACTGATTTCCTCTGGTTCCATTGAGAAAGTGCACTGATCCTCAGCCGTTATGATTATCAATGAATATCACGCATTACTTCTGCTACACTTCCTTGCTCCCTATTTCAATTGAACAGACTGCTTGTAAACAACACTCTTGGAACAGGAACAGGACGGTTCTAGTTCTAGGGAACGAGAGACGGATTTGCCACGGTGCAGGGCTCAGTTCTCGGAGTAAGCCATTCATAATCAGCATAATCCCGAAAATTAACAGCTTAGTCTCCTTGTAGATTGGGAACCACGGAGGAGCAATAACGTGGATAGCCTAGAATTTCCTTCGCCTCCACCACACGCCATGAGGATAAAAATTCAATCAATTAGCTCTGATTTGCTTGAGCTCAGCTCAACTGGAATAGAGACTTCGTTTCATTCAGAGCAGGTTCAACATATGGCGTCTTTTAGAAAGAGATTGGATAAAAACGAAGATCAATTAATGCAATATATACCTTTTTATTATCGGAGTCACGATCCGGCTCGAAAAGACCTAATCAGGCGTTATGATGCTTTAAGTGGACGAGAGCCAGAGTCAAGAGTACATATAGAATAATTCATTGTAATTGCAGTAATAGGCTAAGATAAAAAGGGATCGTTTACCCAATAAGCCTCAATAAAATTGTTGTCTGCACAGACCGTTTCCGTCCATTAATCATTATATTATTGTTGGTGTTAAATAGCTTCAACAACTGCTTCAAATAACAAAACCTTATTTTCATTTTTTTTAGAAAAGCGGCGGCTGAGTCTGTGTGTCGGATGTGGTTCCCAAATCCATGACCAATACATCCTCCGAGTGGCACCAGATCTGGAGTGGCATGCCGCCTGCCTTAAATGTGTCGAGTGTCATCAGTTCCTGGATGAGAGCTGCACATGCTTTGTCCGTGATGGAAAAACCTATTGTAAACGAGATTACGTTAGGTAAGTTTATAATCTTTAGCCTGTGATATTTAAATATGCGAAAAAGCTAGCTGGTGTGCTCATTCGGAATGACCCTTGAATTGACAGGTTATTCGGAACCAAGTGCGACAAGTGCGGTTTACAGTTTAGTAAGAATGACTTCGTGATGAGAGCTCGAAGTAAGATCTATCACATGGAGTGTTTCCGTTGCGTTGCGTGTGAGCGGCAGTTGGTGCCTGGTGACGAATTTGCACTTCGTGAGGATGGGCTCTTTTGTAAAGACGACCACGAGGTTCTCGAGAAAGCCGTCAACGGAGAGAACAATATGGCCACTCCGCCCGCCGTCACTCCTATTCATCACGAAGCCTCCAATTCCGGTCAGTCTCGCTTTTGTCTCTCACTCTGCTGCCCTGCTCGCTCGATCTCCGTTTCCATCCGAAAAGCCAACTTTCTTTTGTTTCCACGGCCCTCGCCCGCTACCTTTCTGCATGAAACACAGATTTCCGATCAATCCTTTCCTCTTCATTACACAATAGTCCGTAGCGGCTATTGTACAGGTTGAAAAGCGTTTTTTGAATACGAGAGATGCGTGTTCTTTATTCCTCTGCACATTGGCATATATCTGTCTGTTTTGATTTGGGCACAATACTCTGCTTATTGTTGGTCCCCACCATGCAGTCGGTCAAAACGCGGAGTCAATCATGAAAACAAAGCATTTCGGGGAAACACGCAATTCATTCATGAATTTTGTTATTCGGTCTTGTATAATATACTCCGAGTTAAATAATGCATGCGTACATGTTGTTGTATAATTAAAACTAATAATCGCATCTGCATCTGATTACGGTCGCCAACAGTCATACAATGCAGACATTACATATTTTTCACTTTCAACCAGCTACCCCAATAACAAAACTAACCAACTACATTTTATTAAAACTGACGCCTTATCCAAATTCCGTGATTCATTTTATACCTGTATGCACGAAGAGCATTATTGCATGAAAGTTTTGAATTTCGACTGATAAACTTGCACTTATATTGCCTCAAATATGAGGAGTCATAAAGCTATTATCTCAGATAGCGACATTACGATTACTGCGTGTTCTGAGTTCCTTAAACATAGGAGACTTCATTGTTCAGAGCTGATCTTGATTCAGTTTCTCACATTAATGAACAGGGCTGGTCGTCTAGTCAGATCAGAGCAGACTCATTCATTGGTAATCATAATCATACTTGTCAAAGTTTTATGATCCTTCTCGTACAAGCATTTTCAGAAGAAAAGAAAAGCTGCATCAGGCAAAAATCTGGCTCGGGAACTAGGAAGCGAGTAGCTTAATGCAGGTAATATGATTTCTTGGCTGGAATCTTGGTAGGAAAATAGTTTGGTATGTGGACAGAAGGGTTGTGTTGGCTTATCTAAATCGGCACATCGCATGCGGACTAGATTGAGTAAATGGAAAAATCAATGATTGTGCTGGCTGAGGAGAGAAAAGTCGGCCTGCCTTGTTTGTAAAGTAGTAAAAGCCGAGTTTCGGTTTGGGAGCCGCATCATGTCGGAGCAGCGGAATTTTCGGGTTTCCAACGGCAGTAATAACAGAACGTCTCCTGCCCTCCCTCCGCTCGCTCCCTGCCAAGTTTTATATTCTTCGTCTCCTCCAATGGCTCGAGTCTCGAAGGCAGCTCTTCCCATTGGTTCTGTCCAGGCTCTCCTTCCCGTCTTCCTCCATGTCTCCACAGCTACGAAGAAAGCCCAAGCTTCGAAGCACACATCGCTAATCAACCGCATAGCGCGTAGCTGTTTAGGATTGATACTTTCCAGGCCAGAGCTGGACCCAGCATTATTTCACTCAATCCCCAAACTTTCACCTACATGATCCCTTATTTAAGTTTGGCAGTTTATCGCTTTGATTCCATGTCTGCTCTAGCATCCATACTTAACTCACTTTCGAAGCTCAGGGGTTGAGCATATTGGTATGGGACTGATAATGTTGATATCTTGTCAAATAAATAACTTATAAATTCCAGTTGCATCCCCCTAATAAATATTTAATTCCGAGCTTGAATGCTCCCGAATCCTTTGAGGAAGGGCCTTTGCTATACTTTATAAAAGTAACTTATTCATGCAAAGACAAACACGAAGGAGAAGCCGACTGGATCCACTCAATAAAAGTGCTTCAAAAGAAACACAAATTGGGCTGAAACTTTGACTTTTAAATTTGCTTAAACAAATAATATTAAATTTAATATCTACTTAACGTGAGAGCTCTTAATGCTCTCGGTAAAGCGCATTAAGCACGGAAATGGACAATAATGTTAAGTTTCCATCGGTTTCTAATTCGTGAATTATGTTCGTTTAAGTTAACCGAGATGTCTTATTCAAGTGCTGTTAACGGAAACAAAAGTATAAATGCTTAAATTTTGTATTTCTTAATGGCTTTCGTGTAGGTTTAAGGTATAGAGTTAGCTTTTAGCTGGAATTGTTGGAGTAAAAATATAGATTTTTCATAATCATCTTGGGACTGATGCGCTGGCACCACTCACTCTGTCCAATCAATATGAACCAACAAGAAAGCGTTATAGAACATGGCATTTGGTTCTGTTGAAATATGGAAATGAGGCACCTTGAGAAAAAGAGTTATCTAAAGATGAAACTCGCCGAAATGATCCGCGTAAGACACTTGAGACGAGAGCATGAGGCTTTGAAGCACTCGACTCCATCTCGATGAAAATGGCTCTGTTTGTCTTGGACTCCATATTGCATCCTTAATAGTCCGGTTTGGTGAGCAAGCCCGAGCTCAGAGCTAAATAGGAATTATGCAGGAAGAGCCGAATAAATATGCGGAATATGAAATCCATGTGTGCCAAAGCTAAAGGCCTCGGTACCGGATTCCGTGGGAGTGATTCTGACTGCTGCTGCTGGAGGAAAGTAAGATAACATTGGAGGATAGAAGATATGTTGAGTAAACACGGAGCGATCAAAGGAGCTTCGAGCCGACCAACTTTTTCAATTGAACATGAACGATAACCTTAGGAGTACAAAACGAATGCTCTCCATCCACTCAATAAACTTTACCTTGTTAACTTAACTTCAAGTCCAATCTAATGTTCCCAACTTACCTCTGCCTGCAGAAGAGCTGGCTTTACACTGCAAAGCCCCTGTTTTCAAGCCGTAATGCAATACCAGGACAGGAAAAGCCCTCTTCCCATTTTCCTCTGTCGTGTTGACAAAGATGATGCGCCATATTATGATTGTCGGCTCTCTATTTGGTTGACTCTTGTGTTTAATAAGTACTCGGAGTCGTTTTTTGCTGGAGTCCACTCAGCCCACCCAAACTTCGGTTTGGTTTCCATACTTTGCGGCTTACATTTTGGTTTTGCTGAGCAACACAACAAGGCGGAACTCGATGACCATAAACTATAGAACAAATCGTAAAAAGTACAAACCTATATAATGGGATGGGAATCATGCGGAGTCAGCTTGTCGAAGCCGGCGATGATTTTTGAGTTTTTGTTAGTGCTTAAAATAATTCTGACCACAAAATCACGTGAATAAATAATTTTATATTTTATTGCATTAAGTGTCGGTTACTGTCTAAAGATAAATTCCTGTATTGATGTTTGTCAAAGCAAGGGTTGGGGCTCAACCGAAGCCTGCGTACGGACAAGACTCAATTGGGTATTGTTCTGAGATAATTGGTGGTGCGAATGCTGCTGGACGCTGCGCTGGGACGGAAGAAGTAGAAAAGAGTGTAAATGGCAAGTGCGTGGAAATGGCTGCTATTATGCTCTCCGCTGAAGTGGATGGAGTGCGTAGCATAAATAGCCATTGAATTCGGTTATTGTATTGGGAGCAGGAAAGAAAGTTTCGGGCCAGAGCACGGAATTTATCTTTTAGTTGGAGATTTATTGTATCCTGTGAATCCGAAGTGCATTCAAGTATGTTTTGTTATAGGAGTTAAACAAAAAAGGAATTGAGGCATAGTGCTTGCCCCGGCACAAGTGGGTAAACTTAGCGTGGAAAAAGAACCCTCACCAAAGCCAAAACCAATAATGTCTTCCAGGGGATAATTGCCATTGACAGCTATCGTCAGCGGCATGGGGGGCTCTTCAGTGCTTCCACGACCGTAATCATGATTTTCTCGCTGCAGAAGCTCGCGGGTTGCAAGCGGAGGTCCTCGTGGAAATGGGAAATCCATGAATTGCCTTGCATTACGTCCAATTGCATTAGATTAGAGGATGATGTATAGATTTCTCGGGGACTCGTGTTTCAGCTTCAGCCTTAATGATGATGACTCCGAGTCATAATCGTAATAAAGCTCAGAGAAAAATGAGACCAGACCCATCGTGGCTGCAAAAGCCTTTAGACGGTTCAGGAGTAGGGGCACTTTCACCATGCACTGGTGCGTTTCCAGCCATATCTGTATATACGCAGAGAGAAAGCATGACTGTGAGCAACGTAATGGAGTAACCCAAGCCATTAGCCTGTGTTTACAACGGCATCCATTTATGTTTTAAGTTAAAACCCCGAAATATATTCTTGATCTCAAGCAAATAATGTAGTACAATGAATAGCTAGCATGACTTTCTAGTTGAGTTTCGCACTTTCCGAACTCTGCTGAGATACACGTTCTCATTCTTAGTTTGGGTGCGACCATGATCTTCAGAGCTCGTTGGTCGAATTGAACAGGAACGATAGCGTATAAAATAAACAATTGATAAATGTACACTTGCAATTGACTTGGGCCTGAGCAAATGCACGAGCCATTTGAGAGTTAGTTGGCCTGCTGTAAATAAAGATATCAGGCGTCACAAAGTCACATCACAATATGGACCGAGAGGCAGATGGGAAATAAATGACACGGGACATCTCGATCATCATATGGGTTGGTACATGGTAAATTTTGTCACGGTGGAGGCACATGGGATGGCAAAATCAGGGTCCGAAACTGAAGTGGAAGGGTAACTTGTTATAATGGACCCTTCTGGGACCAGATCAACGTGTTCAGAAAGGAAAGAGGTACTTTTGACTTGACTTTTCCACTCATTTGAGGGTCATGAATTCATTGTAAAAAGGTTCAGGAGACAATGGATGACACAGACCTCGATTTTGGCTATATGACCATAGTGTCCAAGGAACACTCTGAAAGGGGCTCAAAGATTGACAGTGAATAGAATATTTCGTACATATTTTAATTTTCTGTGGAAAATAATGTTGGACAGAAGGTAACTCTGTATTATAAACGTACACACATGTGAAAAACATGAATGCAATGCATAGATACGACCATTACGTTAAAGCTTGAGCGAAACTTCAACCGAGAACGCATTTGCGTAATGCACATTCTTTTTAAAGGTCCTGCTTCGGGCATGCATATTCGTATAATTGGTATCTCACACAAGCCGGCAATCATTCGGTCGACTGAGGGAGTGAAAATATTTCTAAAGTACACTTAGTAGTTAGCATGTTCTGAAGAGTGAAAGTTCCTCATATTTTTCTCATTTTCGAAGGGAATAAAAAAAAAGGTTTTTAATCGGAGCTTATAATTTAATTTGCAGATTCGTCTGAGTCGGGTGTGACACCGATAAAGATGCGTGAAGGGCGTGGGCATGGGAAGTCTGGAGAGGGCAAGCCGACGCGAGTGAGAACTGTTTTGAATGAGAAGCAACTGCACACGCTGAGAACGTGCTACAATGCGAACGCGAGACCTGATGCCCTCATGAAGGAACAGTTGGTGGAGATGACAGCATTGAGTCCTCGTGTCATCCGAGTTTGGTTCCAAAATAAACGCTGTAAAGATAAAAAGAAGGCGATCCTCATGAAACAGATGCAACAACAAGAGAAGGTACGTTACGTCCAGTCCCCAGTCCCTCTTCTCCACTACCACCGCTTTCCTTTTTATTTCCAGCAGCAGCCTTTTAATCACTTGAGCCCTCTTTTTTAACATCTCCATCCGCCTCTTCTAATGAATACATAACACTGCGAGATTAAAGGAAAACACGGCCTGCTCGCTTTCCCTCAAATCAGAACTTCAGTAGGACCCACTGAATCATCACAGTCCGATCATTCGGCCCGCTACCCATTCGCTGGCAACAGATATTTCATTGCCGATTAGGATTTGAAGAGCAGCTCAGAATGCTCTTGTCAGGGCGATGCATGTGTCCGAGCAATGATGATCCTACGAGTGATTAGCAAATGACCAACTAGTTCAAGTGCCACCTTTCGCATGATGTCACTCCTCTTCATTAGCTAATGCATTTTACAAAGGAACACCTGCCTTTTCAACTCCTGACAACTTTGAAATTAGAATCTGTGTATAAAGTCGCCCTTGGGCATGTAGAAAGTTTTTGAGGGGGAACGCGAGAAGCTTTTTTTGATCCGTTGCGAATTTTCTTAATAACTTCCTAATATAGTTGCTGCATATGCCCATTTGTATGGATAAAAAAGATTGCATTTGTTTAAGAAAATCAGGCAGTATTTTATTGATTTTTTTTAGGATAGTAAGGTCACCGGATTTCGGAAGAAAAACGACAAATACCTTTTTCGGATTTTTAAAGAAATGTGTAGGCTTTGTTTTTGACTTGCTACATAGTAATGTCTATCACACAGATCACAGCATCATGTGTTTTTTATTTGTATTTCTTCGAAATCTCACAAAGCCACGATTGGACTGCAAACTCGAAAAGGCTCACTCGGCTGAGCAAAGCTTAGTTTGTTTTGGTCTTTTTTGGGTCTAACAACAAAACTCGCTTTTTAATGATCAGTGATCACGAACGAAGCATGAAATATTCTTGCGCTATGACTGCATGGGCGGAACAGGGATCACACACAGACACATTAAAGTACGGGCATATTGCAGTACAATTCACCTCCCAAATATCATGATGTTTGGAGGACATTAGGCATTGGACCAACATGCAAACTTGCACTAAAATCAGACTAGCAGCAGCTCGAATAAGGAAAAAGCGTAGGCTTTGACTTTCTTCCTTGTCATGTTTTGAAAGAGATAGATGAGCACATGCAGAAAATGAAAATGTTGTAATTCCAGAGACTGCGTGAGTCGCTCGTATTCGTTCTTACATGGCACAGTTGTAGATGGACCCGCTCTTGTTTGGCGCATCTGTTCTCCCAAAAATAATTATCATTATTAGGTATCTCCCCTCCCATGCCTCCCTGCCTGCCTATCAATCTATATTACTCCAATTTTGCTCTCTATTTACAGCATCGAAAAGTCAAAAATACTGGCAATGTTTATCCATTAAACATAATGCTATCGATTTCCAGAATAACGCTGATATTGCACATTGTGTTTTCATTGCGTTAGAAGTTAGAACTGCATAAAACGAGGTTGACTGCCTTAGAGTAAAATTTATGAATTTAAAGGCCAAGTGATGCTATTATTTGAAGATCAGGCTGATGATTGAAACAGTGGGTGTATTTGCAGGAGGGCCGGAAGCTGGGCTACGGAGCCATGCAAGGGATACCGATGATTGCGTCCAGCCCGGTGCGCCACGAAAGTCCGCTTGGGATGAACCCAATCGAAGTGCAGTCGTACCAACCGCCCTGGAAAGCTCTTTCTGACTTTGCCCTCCACACGGATCTCGATCGACTCGACCCGTCCGCCCCTACCGTTCCAGCAACTCGTCAATCAGGTATCCAACTTACCTCACTTCTCCTGATTAGATTACCTCATTAAGATTCGGCTCATTTATTTACTCACAACTCCTCGGAAACAGCTTGCCTATCTACTACCACTTCGACACACATGTGCTTCAGCAACAGCGACATAACAGCGTATGAATTGAACCTAATAAACGATCAGAACCACCTGAAGCCAAATATCAATGTCCAATATATTTTCTGCAATTGTTTTAGATTTGCAGCTTCTTAGCGACCTCTATGGTCTAGTATCCGACATGACCTTTAGCTTTGTTATAAGGAGTTTGGGTCCTTTCTGACCCTCTGCGCTGTTCGCCGGGTTTTAAGCATAAAACTTGGGCTGGAGCCGAGTAGTGGAGGCTGAGACGGAGTTTGTGAAGAAGACATAGGAGTTGATCTCGGACGTGGCTCTTAATTAAATGTATAAAGTGAGAGAGACGAGTTGAATGTCAAGCAGGGGCTGAGGAGAAATAAACTGCGTGGAGTCAAGCAAGGTTATAAAGATGGGATTGAATGAATAAGCATTTACAGAGCTAATGGCGGAGTGAATGGGCTGAAACAGGTTAAGAAGTGACGGGTTTCGGTGGGAGCAGGAGGCAATGATAGAAACAAAAGGTGGAGAGAAGAGTTATTGAGGCTGTCTGGGCTGGTGGACATAGTGGCGCGACGCGAACACGTCCACTGGCTTCCCTCAAGTCCCCAGCACTTGTCCGCCGTTTTTTGCTCCGATCACCTCCAAGTCGCCTCATTTGAAGTCCTAATCTTATCACTGTATCTCTCTCATATCAAGCATTCCCTCGCACATTCATCACCATTCACCACGACCTGCTCGTCTCCCTCATGTCCGGAAACCAGCCCCGCAACACAGACCCTCAGCGTCCACACCGAGCGGAAACAATACAGTCGTTTCCAGCCTTGTTCTTCTTTTCTGGAGCCACAACTACAGACTAATGTCCTGTCAGGTGTCAACTCTAGCTTGTAATTACCCTCATGAGCAGTCAAAAAAGTGGGCCTAGGCCCCTGACCCTTTCTCCAAACTTACACTACACAAGTCTCGGCTGTCTGTGTCGAGCGAGCACACTGGCTCAGTCAGGGTGTAAATTAGCGTCCTTCTCATTAGAATACCAAGTACCAGTCGCGCTGAGCAGAAACGAAAAACAGCACAGAGTCAGGCCGTTGCTCAGAGGGCTAGTTTACTGGTTTCATGACAGCAAGTGACGGAACATTTGCAAATTAATGGCCTGGCCTTAAATTCCACTGGCCACGAATGGAAAAATAGCTAAATCTCATAACTCTCTGCCTAAAAGTTGAACTTTTGTTTGTTTGCTCTAGTATAAACGATGCCGATTTGACAGAGCAAGGGGCTTGACGCTTAATTAACTAAAGAGCTTGCAACTTTTCCTAGCATAATTCAATCTGTTTCTTCAAGGGCGAAATGCAGTTTGTACTGTTCACGAAGAAACATTGGAATTCGAACTATCTTGGTAATTTATAAAGGCTCATTTAAAGTACAAGCAGTGCCATTTCTAAAACGCAAAACAGCTTAAAGTTTTACCAGAATTGTGAAAAAATTTACGCTATTTGGTAGGATCTTGCCTTGCTTTAGTTTTGCCAGGTAATGCCCCGTATTTAAGTTAATGAATTACATGTATGATTTGATTAGTCTCCGTGACTGCTTGAAACAGAAGCAACAGAAAATCAGTAGCATATCCGCAATCTGTAATCTCGCGTCCTATTAAAATAATCAAACTGCATGAGTTGGAATAATGTAATGCTGACGCTGATGCAATTAAATCGTCGGGGGGAGCCGAGCCTTTTCCAGATAATAGATGATAAGTGGATTTAATTTATTGGAGAAAACCGAGACTTTCTACGCCTTCTCACCCTTGTAATTTCACTTAAGATAATACTTGTTAAGAGCGAGATTGATATCGAAGTCACGTCTCATGCCGGACTCTGCGTTTTATTATTACCCTATAAGATGGTTCAGACAAAATGTTTACAAACTTGTAAAAAGTCGAATTTCTTCAAACGCTTCACTGTGTTCTGTAAACTCAGCGTTTTCCGCGTGCACAATTTCACATGCTCATAAAATAAATTAGAGGTAGGCAAGGCACAACTTCTCATATTTCTTCTGAACATTTAAACACGACCTGCACCCGTTTAATTTTCTATTAGTATAAAGCTAATTGAAGTACAAAATAGAGCCCTGAATTAAATGGCAACGGTTCAATATAGAGACGTGTGGCATAAAAGAACAATTTCTTGAACGTGTATGTTTTTTGATAACCTAATCGGTTCACGGATTTCTTAATGCTCGCTTCATTGCTCATAAAACATTTTGGCGCCCAACCATCTTGCTTTAAGGTGCTTTCCGCTCATCCCACTTCTGATGAGCCTATGACGCTAAATACCCGATATCACCCAACATAAAAATTGATAGCCAATCATTAGGCCAGGGCTCAATTTTTTAATCAAATTGTCCCTTCAAGATGAATGGTAATACATAGGAAGTCCGAAAAACTCGAAGCGACTATAAAAAGCTCTATAAATATGCGTAAATAAACTGTGTGCCTTGGAAAATTGCTAGGAAGAGTTGGAATTAGGTAAAATATGGAGGTCGGAGGTCTAAGTAAAAAAAACGTGGCTTCCTCAGTTTCTCACTTCCCACCTGCACGCACTCCATGCAGGGTGGACTATCCGAACATAATCCTGAGTACAAGCTACACTAATAAATAGTTCTATCCTTCCCGAATTTTTTATGGGTAGAAGCTCCTCAGGGTGTGCTGGACAGACTTGAGGTCAGGCACCTGGTGCGGTTAAAGGTGTGACTTTGGGTTTTCTTCAGCCGCTGCCCTTCCGACGTGAGCTCGGGATTAAGCCACAGATTAATAAAACAAAGGCCTTCGTAATGCAAGTTCGGAGTTCAGATGGAAAGGGGTATCACCGGCTTCTTTTGAGGATTTCAATTAGGGTTAGATTTCACACCAAATTAGAGGATCGAAAAGGTTCTGGCTGGATAGCTATAGAATTCTCTTCCATTAGCCACTTACTAGTATTTAGCACCATGTTGATTGTATTTAACATGAGTTGCCTGTAATGATATCAAAACTGAAAATTAGCTGAGTAAAAGCATGCAACATTAGGTTGTGAAATTTGTATTCAGAGACAGTGGAAGTGGAATGCCGTAAAATATTTGCGTTTTGCTCAGAAATGGACAGCATAGGAATTTGGAATTATGAAGAAGCCCTTTTTTCGTTATCCTC
>VNWX01000753.1:0-18845 GCA_009869905.1 Ceratophysella communis | reverse complement strand
GCGCCACTAAAGTCAGGAAGATGCACCGGAGAATTAATCTCGTTATACAGAGTCTTGTAAAATTTTCTAATATAGATAAAGCTAGCATGCAGAATGCCCTGTTTGCCAGAATTTGCCAGAAACCCATTGAAACTCAAAGTATAACTCGATCAAAGCGTTCTATGCGGCTTAATTCGACCTTAAAACGCACTCAAAATTTATTTCCCATTCAGTCAATCTCCGAGTTGAACAATAACGCGTTGACTGACAATTATAAAAATAAGTACTAATCACATTCTATTCAGTTTAGATTAGGGATTGCATTTCTATTACTCCCGTATGCCTGATCTGGAAAAATACTTTGGCGTCGTCCATTCATAACGCAGCACCCGCTTCTCTTCTGGGGCGTCTGTCAGTCTGTGGTCTGTCTGTACCCAAATGAGTAGCGTAATGGCATTGTTTTAGCATTCCAGATAGCCAAGCGTTCCAGATCCCACGATCGCATACTTTTTTGCTGCTATCCGTAGGCATGGAATCGACAATTGGTTTAGGATGAGCTCTTATTTAAGATGTAAGACCGATACGCCAAAAATTTGTAGATGCACTGCATTAGCTAATGCAAGTATATCTCTTTCTAATTCAACTAAAGTGAAATCCGTAAGAACAACTAATAAGCCCCTCTTACCAATAATTACAAAGTATCCAATTTTGCACAAAACTGTAATTTATGAAAATGGATTCTCTGCGTGTCTGCCCAGAACAAACTGACTTGTAACAACGACAACCAGTAATGAACATACTTGCTCAGAAGCGTGACAGAGGCTTACTGATGCTGGACCACAGCTAATGCTTATTGAGCGGAGCCGCGGACCACGTTAATGGGAAGCCGTCGTCATTTCGAGATTAAGATTTAATCGTTGTTCCTTGTCCAGGCTCCCCTTTACAGGAATCATGAGCACGGGGTCAGTGTTGAAGTCTTATCAACTCTCCACCCCGTCTTTATCAGAATCATGCAAGGGATGTTTGTACAAGGGATAGACAGACAGAGCCTCTAATTCATACGTCTTATTTGATTTCCAGGGGAAAGGGTAAAAGGGTTCAATTGAGCTCTTTTGACAACATCCCATCATATCATAGCATAATAGCATAGCGTCCTTTCCGTCGTCGTCGCCAAAACGGGTAGACATGTACTAGTACTAGATATATACACCATGGAAAATTAGTCGACGGTTTATATCGGTGTAGCGGCTTTATGTGCGAACGTTAGCAAATATCTTTGTTATGAATGAGGCACGATTCCAGACATAGCCCGTTCAAACGCTTGTTAAAAAATTATACCCATATAAAAATTTAAAATTTTCAGCTTCGTCTGCGGATTTCTGAGTCTATTTTCCAAGTTGTGAAATACGGGCAGTGACTTCTTTGCAAATTCGCAACCATGCCGACATTGAACTTGCAATCGCATCCAATTTCTGATTTCATTGACTTCAACCACTTCAACTCTTACAAAACAGCCATGTTTTCTATTTAAGCTTCGAGACAACAGACTGGACGCATGTTTTCCAGTCTTGAGAATGAATTAGAAGAAATCAGTGCTTGTCATACTACTAATATCATGAGAAAGCACTCGTCTCCACAGTATTTCATGCTTGATTAAATTTAATAAGCTCTTTCCTGTTGGCGAATTACGTTAGCTGACGGAATGGGAATTATGATTCACTATTTGACCCGCCGCGCAGTCACCCCAGATCTAACATTATACATATAATAGCTTTTCATTCGAAAATTGTTATTTATGAAGATGAAATCTTGCTTCATAGTTGATATGCTGTACGGCCTATTCTTTAGTACTAACACACCTAGTTGCTTTAAAATAATACATAAATAGAAAAACGATGCTCTCGAGCTCGCAAACATTTAATCCTTGCAATCAGAGCAATTCCAAAAAATAATACTCAACAGTAATATGATTAAAACATCGATTAATTTACACAATCAAAAGCACACATCCTTGGAGCTCCATGGCTGCTGAGCTGGATTGAATCAAAATTTAAAATTGGCCTTAGAGTTAGTTAATTGGGTCACTAGGCTTGAATATGAATGTCTCATAAATTAGTACACATCCTTGGAGCTCCATGGCTGCTGAGCTGGATTGAATCAAAATTTAAAATTGGCCTTAGAGTTAGTTAATTGGGTCACTAGGCTTGAATATGAATGCCTCATAAATTAGGTCTCACTCTACAATCGTTATCATTTCTCATTTTATAACTCTTCGTATGAGGCCCCGAAGAGTCGCCTATAAAAGTAGAAATCCCTACTAATACTAGCGGCATTGAAAAATCACATTAAAAATTGCAAGCAATTAAAAGCCATGGCTGATAACGATTTTTAATACGATACCTAAATAACTTAAGCGATTGATCCAACTAACGCCGAACCAAGCCGCACGATGCGCATTGCTAACTAATAGTATACACACGTATAAATTAGTACAAATGCATCAAGCGCGGCATGCGGAATTCTCACTCTACAATCGTTATCATTTCTCATTTTATAACTCATCGTATGAGGCCCCGAAGAGTCACCTATAAAAGTAGAAATCCTAAGATGTAATACTAGCGGCATTGAAAAATCACATTAAAAATTGCAACCAATTAAAAGCCATGGCTGATAACGATTTTTAATAGATACCTAAATAACTTAAGCGATTGATCTAACTAACGCCGAACCAAGCCGCACGATGCGCATTGCTAACTAATAGTATACACACGTATAAATTAGTACAAATGCATCAAGCGCGGCATGCGGAATGCAGTGATCTCTAATCAATGAGTTTAATTACTCAGAATTGAGCTCTACTTATGAGATTTGGTCGGCTATTCAACAGTGGTTGTGATGAGAGTGATTATCATTAACCTTAGCCTAATCTCCAGGTCAAGGGAAGATAGACCAATATAGAATTATGCAATATCCATCGTAATATTTACTGTGTTCAGATGAATTGCCGTACAGAGCCAATTACACTAGGGATGCTGCCGTTAGAATTTTTATATGAAAATCAGTGGAATATGGGAATATTTATGATAATACATACAATTTTAAGGAGTATCCTCGCGATGCCATTAAAAGCAGTATGACTGGAAATTCCGGTCTACGCTACACACACACACACGTACAAAAGCAACAATGCACAGAGTGTTTTATTACTGTAATTCGAGGTGGTATACCTGCTATCATTCTGGCGCCACCACCACCACCGGCTTCACCTGTAATTCTACACGCCTTGATCAGTTGTCTATTATTCACATAGACAAAGCCGGTAGCCGGTGCTTTTACTTGAGCCGATAGAGGGAAAAAACTGAAACACGTAGACAGCGTAGCAATCGAAATTTTGAAAATACGGTCACAAATTCATGTAGGTATTTGCTTTTTACCGAAATTCAAAAGCTCAGTTCCTCTTCAGGAAATGAAGAAACTGAAAGCAGCCGAGGTAGTGCAGCCATAGCCTATTTATATGATTTTCTGCAGCCGGTGAAAGGAGATCCTGTGCTATGCTATGGCTGAGCTTTAAGCAGAGCCGAGGGAGTGAAAGCATGAATCGATTCTCAGAGTGCTCTTGGGTTTCGTAACCACCACGTAGTCGGGTTCGGGTATTTACACATTTCACCCCCCATGCCATACGTTGAGCGTTTAGGAACAGCTGTCGGGTTATTGGGAAACCGAAGGTAAATCAAGTGAAGACACAAACGCTTGAACATTATTTGTTTTAAATTGCTGGACAGACAGGTGAACTACATCCGGACATCCAAGATCATTAACCATGCTTCCCTCGTTGAAGGCATGCACGTGGACAATGAACATGCATCATGCAATGTATTTTAAGACTATCATGTTTTTTGCACGGAATGATCCGATAATGGTAATGGGAACCTGGATATTGCTCGAGGTCGTTAGCCTTGCTGATACCCGTGACGCTAAGGGCAAACTTAGTGAGAAAACCAGTAATTAAAACATACGAGTATTTGCCTAACTTCAATCTTCAAAGATGGTTATTCAAACGTTATTTCCTATAGTTCAGTCCCTGATCAGTGCGTGAACCGCAATATCTTAATTACTGTGATGAACACATGGTAACTGTAAATAACTAAACCTACGAAAAAAGAAATTGAACTACTAAGTATAAAACTGCAGTTTGTAGTTATGATTTACCTTTTCCTTTATTACCTCTGTTTCATGTTGCATTACATTTCAGTATTTCAATTTAGACGCTTGACCATAACCATATAAATTTTTAGTAAATTGCGATTTGGTTGTGTACTATTTTACCGGTCTGGATAACACTAATACTTGGGAAGATCCGGTTGATAGAAATGTTGAATTAGATTTATTTTTTCTTGTCGGTGCCGTCTTTGTCGTCTGGGTCTGGCTCATCAAGATCAGCCTCAGACACGTCAATAGTTCCACTTTCAGGAATCGAGTTGACCGGCGGCTTCGGCTTAGCCTTCGGTTCAGTCTTGGCTCCGATATACGTCGGCGGAAGTAGAAACCCTTCGTCAGTCTGTCGTTTAGCCGCAGCTGCGGCAATGGCGTCGATATCGTCACAGTCTGTGTCCATACCAAGCGGTCGAATGAAGTCGGTAATGTAAAGAAACTTCCCAGTAATGAGGCTCATGAACTTTGGAGCACGTTGTGTATCAGCATAACAGCAGAGAAGACGTTTGCTAACATATTCTCCAGCTGCAGACAAGTCCCCAACCACCAAGTTACGTTCAGGAACCACGAACGCTGTCTTCTTCGTTTCATAAGTGCGAAGGTAATGTGCAGGAAGATACCGAGTCTGAAAAGAAATTCCGATTTTTTCCGCGTAGAATTTCTCCATGAGATTTGTCAACCGATGATATTCAGATTCTTGTTCCACGTAGTCCCGACAAGCGACGAAAACTTGGACGGCGCAGGTCTGATTGGCTCCTTTTCCGTCTTTGTTCTTCGAATACATTCTTCCAATTACAAAGTAACGAATCGGAAACATGCTTTCATCCTTAAGCATTGATTGAGCAAAGAGAGCCAGAAAGGCAGGGAACGTAGCTCCACCAACCAAATAGGAAGCGTGAGCCACACCTGAAGCCTTGGCTCGAGTCTGAAAAACCAATTCAGAATATAGTGAATGAGACCGCGTTGGCAACTAACTTGGGCTATGCCAAGTCAAAAGTATATAAGTACTTAAATTCTAATTGTTTCATCAGATTAAGATTCGTATCAGGGTATATCAGGCAATGTAGGTAAAATGTAAACATCATTTGAAACAACGATACCAAACTTATACAGAATTTACTACATGTTTAAAAAAAACACCATAACTATTTAACCTCGTGAATGCGAAGGAATTGCTCCGGGTCTAAACCTGGTCCATCCAGAAGTACTCGCTTGACGAAGTCCACATTACCAGTCTCACAAAAGCCATTTTCAAGCAAGAACTTCTGACATCTGCTGGCCAGATCCATTTCCAAATAAACCGCACTTCCAGTAGGGAATTCCATGTACGGCCCAGCAGCTGCAACAAAACAAAATGAACGTTTACAAATCTGTAATTTGAGGGAAAATTAAATAGGCCAAAATTAAGTATTTTAAAATCAGACTGTAGTTATTATCATGTTATATAACTCAACCAATGTAGGTAGATAAACATCATTTTATGATTCGTGAATCGTGAAACACTTCCAGGTAACCTAAGTAAACATTTAGAGCACTTACATGGAATTCGCTCCCATTGAAGATTAGCCGGATACTTCCATAGTTCAACGCCTTCTGGTGGAATTACTTCACGGACAAGTTGACTTTCAAGATCAGGTGTAGCGGCATCTACGAAGTTTGGCAAAGACAAGATCAACTCCACTAATTCGTCATTAACTTCTTGAAACTTTTGATTAGCAGTTTTCAACTCTTGTCGAAGCTTCTTCCCAGTCTCTCTCATGTTCTTGATGACACTAGGCTGTGCGACATTATCCTTGACCATCTGGAGTAAACTTTGCATCTTGTCGGTATTTGCTTCACGGTTTCGCTCGGCAATCCGCACGTTCTCCTTCATTTGTTTCGCGAGTTCAAAGAGCTTAGCCACTTTCTTTACATCTGGTTTATTGTCCAACTTCCGCTTTTCAATCGACTCCGTGATCAGAGGCTCGTTGAGAATGACTTTATCCACTTCCAAAACGGGCTGAATCCGTGCTGAAATAGATATAATTCGGAACAGGTTAAACGTTAATTGATTTAGGATGCTCTGTCAAAGGTTCTAGTTTACACAGAAAATTTAACTGAAGATAGCATGTATTTTTTTTGACTTACCCGCACTCAGACTAGAAATTCGTGAAAGAACCCAGGTTCCGTAACCTGAGTTATTCCCTGGTGGCGTAGTCGCTACACCTTTTATAGAGTTTACAAAAAACTGCAACCGAAAAACTGGGAACTTGATCACCATTTTGACTTAATTTGGCTCCGAATGTGGAGCCGGTTCTTCCTGATTCTGAGGGGCTTGTCGTGGGGGTGGTGGTGGGGGTGGGTTGAGGTCAAAATCGTACACTTCAGTTAACAAATGATAAATAAAAATCTCGTACCAAGCAATAAAGTTAACAAGATAGAAGGCAAAAACGAAAAGGAGTAGGGAATCAATTTTCCATAAGATCACTAGACTGACGAGACTTCTTAATGGGCGGTGGGTCGTAGCTTCCTTGACCCGCCGCTTTCTCAGACTCTTCAATAGTATAGGGAACTTCTAGTGTGTCTTTGACTCGCCGTTTGTGCACTTTTCCTCGACGGTGCTCGTCCAGAGCGTGCTGGTCAATGTGATGTCGTCTGAAACAACACAAAAGCCAATACCTGTTCATTTTACTCTCACGTTTAATTGAAATAAGTTCGAATCTGCTCTTTGTAACCCAATAATTTGAATTTTTGTGGAAGCATGAATAAATGGTTAATCACCTGCAGTATAGTTTAGTTCGAATTTTACAGTTTAGATAAAAAAGACGTGAGCTACAGGAACGAAGAATAAATAAATAATAACGTTCATATATTCTAATGATTTCCAATACTTCAATCTAGTCTGTCCGTCTAAGGAACTCCGTAACTAATTTGTGTCAGTATCAACTCGCCCTTAAGCGTCAATTATGGTGAAAATAACTCACCCAACATGAATAGAGTTTCTTTTCTTGTATTGAGAATTGAAAACGTTTAACTACAAATTCTTAACTTAAAATCATCTCAGTGATTTTAATTTCAAAACTACGAAAACAACTGGTTATTTTTTTTTAAACTGAAGTGAGTAAGACGCGATGTTAATGTAAAGGTTAAGCACGGGATTCTTGGAAACTGGATGCCCCTGTGTTTGAGCTGAGTTCCCGGGTGTTGTTGGTGTTTCGCCGGGTGTGTATTAGTAGCATGCAACATGTTGTTGTGCTGGAGCTGGAGCTCGAACAGTAGTAGTGGTTTGGTTCGGAGATTCGTGCGTGTTATACTCAAGCAAGGCAAAAGACTCTCATCTCATCTCGTCTCGCTCAGATTCACACCTCACCCTTTACTTTACTGCATGTACCAAGCTTCTCTCTCTACTTACACAGTAGTGTATGTAGTCTCCACTACTTACTGCAGTACCTAATACTGTTCCGGACCTGGAGTTCAATTCAAACTATATATCTTAGCGATCAGCAGGAGATGATAAAAAAGAAACATAACGCGGAGGCCCGACCGGTTTTATTCGCGCCTCACAACTCACAACACACACTGACCTGGATAACTGATCCAGGACAAGTTGGTGTGGGTGGTTCTGGTTCTGGTTGTATTTAAATGAATTCAACGGTCTGCTTGCTCGTGGTGGATTGTTCTTATTTATTATGCTCGAATTGGAGGGCGAGGCATAACTAAACTAAACGTCTACATCTACCTCTTCTTCTAATCATATTCCTTTAAACGAATGATTAATACTATTCCTTTTCATTATTCTGTACAGAAACAAATCGGGTAATTTATTATTATTAGAAATGCCAGCTTTCGTTTCAGTTTTTGACTAATGCAGAAATAAAAAACACATTCTACCAGTCCAGGAAAACTATGCACTATGCAAACCGGGGAGGATGAGGACAGACGTCAACCGTTTTCACAGAGCCTCTTGTACTATATGCCATGCATTCAACATTGTGTATTTGAAACAAGAAAGTAGTGCGGGCAACGGGTGACGCTTTCCAAGAGGCTGCGCTCATCAATGCCAAATTAACGGGGTCCAAGTAAGACGACCCAGGCAAAGACAACAATGTAGATCAATGAACAAACTGGCCGCTCTTCATAGGTTACAATTACCAATACAATGATGATGAAACGATACAGACAAAACAAAAGAAAGGTGGAGGTGGAACAGGTGACAGGCCCTGGCTTCATGTCATCTGTAACCGCGGCCGGCCGATACCGGACACTCAAATAGAGGTACAAGAGTGAAGAGTAAGTACTTACGCGCAGTGAACACAGTAGAATTGTCCGCCACCAGGCAGGTCGAGGTCAAAGGGCTGATTTTCGAGTTTGACTTTGGTATGTGTGGCGAGGTCTTCGAGCACGATCTGGTCCAAGTCCCTTGTCCTGCGTTTAGTCCGATACTTCTTCTTCTCTGTAGTTATACCATGATGATACTTGCGCCGCTTTGTCGGTCCAGGCATTGCTTCCACTAACTGTCACTACTACTGTCGACGGCAGACCAGGAAACGAAGGGTCATTCTCCCCGCAACACACAAATCCGAATGGACAAGTACAACGACCTGCACGTGCTCTCTGCTCACCGATTCATCATGGCCGAGACAAGGCGGTTCGAAGGCACGGCTTTACAGCACTACACATGCCTGATAAATTTACGTAGAGAACACAACGAATATACGTTAAGAATATGTCAAGTATAAGACGCAATCTTAGCCCTTTGTGGACGAGGTGTTTTACAGCTGCTGCTGCTGTGCTGGAGGAGCGGAGTCAAAATGAACTTCGCCGTACCTGTGAGCTACAGTTGCAGAACGCAGACAGATCCCGAAACTACTTGTACTTATTTTGTAGTGCATTAATTTCCAGTCTTTGTGCGTTAAAAATTCGGGAAGATAAATACGCATTTACGGAGAATTTGGATATTCTTGTTGAGTGTCCTTGTCCGTGCTTGCTGAGAGAGCTAGCAAGCAGCTCAGTCTGTGATACCCTGCTCACATATTTAAAAAAAAATAAAAACCACTGACGACGCATGAATCGCATGAATCGCATGAATCGAATCTGCATGAATCGCAATCAGAATTTGCTATTTGTCGTAACTAAAATATGCCTAGTTTATGGAAATTCCAGCGCTGAACGGATTTCTTCCATCTAAATGTTTTATAAATCGTAAAACTTTACATCAATTATGCATAAATTAATATGAATTCTTGCAATAATTAAATACTATATATAATTGACACTAAAATAATTAGAGTGATGATGACGATGAGGTTAGAACGAAAAATTTTACAAATTCTAATTCATATAGCTTCTAACAGTAATTAATCCATAAAACTAAGCAGTTGATGATGGATATTCCATTTAAAGTAGATTAATCTAAAGATAAGTGTTTTTTATTGCTCAAAATAGAAACTGCATACTGCATCTGCTATTTGACGGCCAATGCCAATAAATATGGTTGCAAGTTGCAAATTGCAACTGCAAATGAGTGCGTGTAGTGCGTGCGAGGACTTTGCAAACTGAGGTTATGGGTTTTTCAATCAGCCTAGCCTAGCCTAGCCGGTTGCCGGGTTCCCGTTTCGTTTCCGTGCATAACATCTGACATGAGGAGCTTCCTCTTTGCCTGTGCTGCTGCCTTGGGAGTTCATTCATTCCTTAAAACGATACAAAATTCAAAATGAGATACCTGGCTGGCCTCAATCAACTCACTTTCAATTTCAAGGCTTTCAAAGTTTAAATAATGTATCGTGTTACTTGTTTTAAAAAAGAACTCTGTTTGCACCTCCCTGTTGTAAATTGCAATAATTGCAGAATAAATAAGCCAGCTGTTGTTAAGATGTTACATGTTCCATGGCATGAAAAATGATTTACGCACATTGTAATTTCTAACTCTAATACATAAGTACATTTTTTGATATGGAATATTCAATGCGAACAAAAAATCAAATGGGAATGAGTGATGTGATGTTTGTCGTTGTTCTTCGTGACTATTGATTGGACTATGAAATTGAACAAAAAAATTATATGCTGTGGGGTTCCAGGTATTCTATATCGAATCATCATAGAATTAAGTCGGCGCCAGCAGCATATCAGAAATCTATGTATATTCATAGGCATGATGAAATATGAATGAAAAAGGAGCAATTATAGTCCCTGCCTGCCTCGACTGTACTTGGTCTTTCTGCTCAGCCAGCAAGCCGTGCTTTTATGCCATCCACGAATTTTCATTCCAGTAAACTCATGTGCACATCGCCACGTCTTTCTTTGCCATAAAACAGCTCCGAGGTGCTGGTGGCAATTAAGCCAATTACGCAGGTTGGCGTCTCCGCCTTTTCAGTTAGCCTCTGTGAGTATGACAAGCGTTTGGGGGTACGGAGGAGGTGGACGGCCGAGAACAGCATGTACAGGAGTGGAACATAGAAGAAGGCGGAGATTGAGAGTCCAATAATTGCTGAGCAGCTCGTCTCTGCATATAATATTTTGATCAGTGGAGAAGAACTCTTGCATTCAACATTCCACGTTTCAATTCAAACCACAAAAGAGGAAGGCTCTTGTCTGTCTGTCCCTCTCGTCTGTCTCGACTCGATCTCTCGATCATACAACAGGCTTATTACTACGCGAATTCAGGGTTAGAAGCAGAACAGGGTTTTTTCATACTGCCACTTTACGAGCAGGGTTCCTCCACTACCCAAGCTAGACTTGTGTCGGGTGGTTCCGACTTCCGACTAAACGCAATGAGTCAGACGAGCTTCCATTTCGAACATTATAAATTATAACGTTTCAATTCAAATGTGTGCAAGAGCCTCGGCCATTATTTGTCGGGAAATAAACACATAATTTATAGATGTTTATGATAAAATGTATTCTAGTAATAATTCAAGTATTATGGACAGTTATAATGGACAGAACTCAGTTGGTTTCGTGCTGGACAAAATGCTTACAAAATTAAGGAAAGTCACATTCCCGAAAGAATTATAATGATGGACCATAGGCAAAAAAAAGACTTTAGGGACTGTCGTATTCTAGATTTGTTTTATTATTTGTTTACTTGCATTCTGCTTAATATGCTTAAGGGTACCTACATACTTAGTGGTACTAAGTACCTAGCACTAAGTTACTGGTAGCGACATTCCGATTTTGAGAAGAATATCAGTTCTTTGTATGGAAGGACAAAATTAATCTGTCACATCAAGAAGCAGGAACGAAATAACCCTGGGTGCTTCTGCGATGCTGCACCAGCTAACACCTAACATTAAGAATCCGCGCATTTAATATGAGGCCTAACAAAGCACACCATGACCCTCATGAATTATCTGCTAGTAACAAGCGAAAAAAAAGTAAAACTCGGTAGAGCATAGGGAATTCTAACAATTGGAAACAAATAATAAAATTATTACCTCATTTTCTGATAATCAGATTTAAAAATTTCAATTTTAACAAACAAAAAAGAGAATGTATGAAATTTATTAACCATTTCAATGGGAATACAATATTTCATATTTAAGAATTTAGTCTGGCAAAGTTTTTAGTTTATCAATGTGGTTTGCAGTTGTATTTTGTTCTGTTTTCAGTTCGCATTAAAAAAAAGTGAGTAAGTAGGTGGGCGATGATTATGTGTTTTCATATTCTGTTGGTGTTGGGGAACCCTGGGAGGGAGGGCTCCCTGGAAGTTGGGCAGTATAGTCGTGGAGTTGTGTGGGGCTTTGAGCGGAAGGTGGCGGGGACGCCGACGCAGCTCTCTTCCCAATGAAGAACAGACACAAGGGAAAGGCGGGGTGAAAAACCCACGCCGTTCTCGACTCGCCCGCAACTCCACTCCCACTCGCTCTTACAGGGCTATTGCACTGACCCGCCCAGCACACACCCCGACGTGGGAAGTGGGCGCTAGCGAAAAGAAACGCTCCTTCGATCCTTCAGCCATTACTCACTACTGGACGTACTCCTTGTCACTTTTCTTCAATCTTCCCGTCTCCAAGGGTCAGAGGCCGCCCTTTTCAACCCCAGCGCTTAGTGGCACCATACGTAAGTTCTCAACCGCATTTCCCACCTTGTCCCAGCGTTCTATCCTGCCTGACAAGCTTAGAAAAGCTAAGAATCGTTAGGAAACATGGAGTACCCATGACCTCGGGTGGCGGGACACGTAACCCTCGCCGGTCACGGTTCACCAAGTTGTCTATGCTAGTAGAGCTCCTTTGTCCTGCTCCGTGGAAAAACCGCTGCACCCCGCCTCGCCACCCGCCAAACTCCCGTGTGAATGTGCAACCATAAACTAACACCAACTCATCTCCCGGGTTCGAGTGTGGGAGTTGTTGATCTGTCTGAAAGTCTGAGGAAGTCTCCTCTCCTCCGCTCTCCCGCTCACACTTTTACAAAGGCGCAAAGTCGTGCGGACTAGGGCGCAACTTAATTGTTTACACAATAACAACTTTCACTGTGCGGTGGCCCCGCTTTAGTTTCGTTTTCTGTTCGGGCGATATGTCATATGTATTTCGGTAACGGACGGATAACGGAGTTTCACGATTTTAATCTTATTCAGTCAGGAATGCCATTTATTAACCTTGTCATGCCTTTACTCAAACTACATTATTCTGTATCGCGTAATCATTTTAGAAGCTATCAAATACATATCATAATTTTGAATTTTTGTGTCTTTTTTCAGTATAAGGCCCGACTTTGATGGAGCAGGAGAAGGAGCGTCAGCGTCTAGAGTTGAAATAATTGAGTGAAATCCTATTCTTCGCCTCGGATCCAGAATGGCGAGAAAAATGAAGTCGAGTGAATACGATCATCTTTGCCTCTCGCTTCAGAGTCCGCTACCGAATGAGCAGGACATGGGTATTAGCGTCTGTGCGCTATTATCCAACGAAACTAAACATGCTCTCAAGCTAAACAAAGCTCCTGGTGTTCTAGACATGCTAGTGGCTCATGCCGGAATTTACAACCATTGTAAGTACAAGAACGAACTGTTACTAACTTTTAATCATGTCGAACTATTGGTAGACCGAGCAGCTAATCTTGAATTTTGTTTTATCTTCAGGTGGTACCCGGGAGCTCATGGACGAGACATACCAGCAGGGTAGAGGATATAGCTTTGATAAGTTTTGGAAAGACCAAGTCCCCTCGCCCGATATCAGAGAGCTCCTCTGCGAGTGTTTTCTAGAACGGTATCAACACAGTTTAGGTATTACTGAGGAAATGACTGCGAAGGAAATAGAAGGCCCAATTCTAACTGAGGAGAAGGAACCTATCAGACAAAACCCAAAAGTCAAGTTCAAAAAGATGCCAGCTCAATTTCCTCAAGAATCATGCAGTGTATCTAAAGAAAACGGTTTGCTCGACCAGGACAGTCAAGAAGTAGGAGACTCTGTCAAGAAGATTGAATCTTTGGATGTGTCTCAGTTAGAAACAACAATTGAGTCTGGGGAGGAGCTGTCTGCATCACAGCTAGACACAACAGTTGATTCCTTGACCGAGGATGTGTCGCAGCTGGGGACTACAGGTGATTCAGTGGACAAGGATGTGTCTGTTTCGGAGTTGGATCAGACAATTGTAAGCAATGACGAGGATATGTCTGTTTCCCAACTGGATATCACAATTGATTCCATGAACGAAGATTTGTCTGCGTCGAAGTTGGACACTACAACTGATTCACTGAATGAAGATGCTTCAGTATCTGAATTGAACTCTACAGTTGATTCTGTGAGTGAAGAAACACAACTCGACGCCACGACTCAATCTGAACTGGGAAATTCCCTGAAAGAAAATATGACTGTTAATGAGATGGACACCGCAATCGAATCTTTTAATCCCGACGTATCCGATTCTCGTTTAGACACTACAGCTTGTACTGAGAATGGTGATAGTACCGCATCTCATCTGGATACCACGGTTGATTCATTGAAAAGTGATATATCTCAGGAGTTAGACGCAACACTAGAAGACGATGCAGATGAGACCGGAAATTTTTTTGAACCCAAGCACTCTGCTGAGTCTGAAAGTGAATCGGAAGATCTTTTTGCGGATGAAGACTTAAATGAACCCTTAGATATTGCATTACCACCAGTTCAACGAAAACCAATGTGGGATATCCTGGAAGTAAAACCCAGTACCGAGTTGGATTCAAAGTTTTGTTGTGTACGCTGTCCCTGTGCAAGTAAAGCCCACCGTCTTTGATGCACATGAAGACTTTGAAAAGGCGTCCTTAAATAAGTTATCCGAGAATGCTGACAAGATTGGCCTTAGAGTGGGACAGATTGCCAGTATTATCCGAAACCTCAGTTTTGACAGGGTCAATGCTGAGGTCATGAGTCATAATACTGCCGTGTTGAGGTGAGTTCTTTGATTTTGTGTCTATTTCTAAAACATGGTTTTGACCGTAAATCCAAAGTGCAGATCGAATTTGTCTATGTCCGTTTTACAATATTTTCATTATTGTATTACCTGTACCTATTTTCAGATTTATTGTCGTCACCGCCAACTGCACGTTTGGCAGTCTTCCGCAGCTATCTCTCGACACATTAGGAAATTTAGCCAAATATATGAACCTCGAGAACCCGATGAACAATCCCTATTACTCTATGATTATTTCGTTGGTGACTGATGGGATCTTCTCCGTGGATCGATTTCGTGTTCTTTCGATCGCTGGAAACCCTTCGAGACTGGACTTCTGTTGATTCGAACGAATCAGCACTTGAAACTGTTCTAAATCACCGGCTCATGGAACGGGTGTGCCACCTTATGACCATCAATGACATCATGATGTTGATTTACTCCCTCGAGTGCATTTTATCCCTGACTACTATGAACGGTGAACGAATGTGCAATGAGCTAGCTGACGTCCCAGGTTCTGTGGACACCCTTGTCTCCCTAGTCACCGTCGAGGTAACTCTTACTTTAATTTTCTTCATTTATTTGAACAAGTTATCGGCTAATCCACGCAGCTTTGCGACAGGATACTTCGTTCTATAACGCTGACATATTATTATTTTCACAAGTGAGCTGCACACTACTGCATGTTAATATTCGACGCGCGACTGCTGTCACCAGTTATGCTGACTTGTTTCTTTTCCGTGCCTGGATTGAGTGATTGCCTATCGGAGTTATTCAGAATATTTAATGCTCATTAAAATCAGTACGTATAAGGGCCGTTTTTTCTATTCTCATGGGCAGATGCCAATAATGCAATGGTTTGGCACAAATTCAAAAGTGATTTTGACGTTTTGATTAAGTGCGGGCTCGGGCTCGAGTGACCTTAAGTGCTTTAGATAACCGTTTGAAATGCGAGTGGGAGAGGTGCTTTATGTTACGCGCCTTAGGTATCTTTCTCATATTTTTAGTAAGTAGATCTTCTAACAGCAGGTGCAGCAGCTTAGAAACTAAAAAGACAGAAGTGTAGCCATAGCCATGTTAAAGTTACATGACTGCCAGTCATTCATGGTTTCTAAAGCGAGAGGAGACCAGAACCTCCATATAATGCCGATACTATGATCGTATAATCTCAACCTTGCGTTGATCAGCGTCTGATGAAGTGATGCAGCAAACAATTTGAGTTAAAGGTTAATTACGTATATTTCTTAGTTGAACTTACTTAAGGTTTCGGCACTATTGTCACTATCACTGCTAACCAATATTTTGTTATTTTGTCTACAGGCGCAAAGCTATGGCCCCACTGGTTGCATTCATATGAGGGTAGTTGAAACTGTTGTCGGACATCAGGCTCTGTTGGCTGCAGCACAATCTCAAGGTCAGTTTGCCGCCGGTGCAATTCCTCCCCAAATACCTGGATTTGCTCCTGTTGGGCAGACTCCAGTTCCGGTTGGACAGGGTTCCCCAATTGCCAGCAGCACTTGCACTCCGACCCCTCTTACTTCTGCATTTGCATCGCCTGCTCCAAACAACTTGACAAGTGACAAGAATGCCGATTGTGCTTTTGCCGGCTCCAACTTCTTGAGTGGCTATCCTGCAGCTCCAATTGCTGCAGCTGCTTCTCCACCACCCAGCAGTTCACTTAGTCCATCTCCTCAGCCAGTTCCGCCTTCATTAAGTCCCACCTTGTCCGTCAAGGGCCCCAGTGCTACTAGAGTTAACGTCTCTACTCCTCCTCGTCCTTCTTCTCGTGACAGCCCGACACCATTTACCAATGCCTCTCAATCACCGTCCCCGTTGAGTTCTAGTTACGGTTCGCTAAAATCGTACGAAAATCCTGCTGTACCGGTGAAATCTGAATCGCATTCTCACCCACCCCTGCATACACAGCAAGCACAGAGCCTTACCCATTGCTCAAGTCCAACCACAAGTGTACAGTCCTTCAATTAGTTTGGTGACTCCGCGGGGCACACTCAGTGAAGATGGCTGGGCTGTGGCTTGGATCAAGGGAGCCTTTGAGCAAGTCACAGGAACATCGATCGAGCAAGGGGAGATTTATAGAATGTACTGTGCAGCTCGGAAGAATCCAAATGTGGTCTTATCCGTGGATCAATTCATACATTGTGTCAAGTAAGTTCAAGGTCACAGAAATTGTTCTGTGCAGTCGTTGTACTTTCGTCTTCTTATATTTCTGTAATTCTTCCCAATGCAGGTGTACTTATGGTGCGGGTATAGGACCAGTGATAAAAAACTTTTGGTGGTGGTCCTCTTTTCTTCCTTGAAGGAATTCGACCAAAAATGACAGTCTGTGGAGCCATTCCTTCGAATCCTCCCCCGGTTCCTATCATGACAGGACAACCTGGGTTCGTTTCTCCTCCTCGCTCAACAACTCCAAACCCACCTTCCGGTAAGCTGTACTTCCGACAATAATTTTGCTGAATACTACTAATTTTACAATCGCTTATGGGTTCATGGCTAAATAATAATTTGTAGATGCATCTTCACAACTGACAACTGAAGCTCCGCTATCCGTAAATATCCCTTCTCGGGAGAACAAGACCACTCTGTCTCCGATTCTGAAGGCAACTCTATCCCGGCCACCCAAGCCCAAGAATTCGGTTGGTGTAAGTAACTTCAAATTCCGCTAATTTTTTTTTATTCATTTGTCAGCCTATACCATCATTCATGGGTCAGTACTTCCGTGCGTTGTTATGGAGTTCGAATTGATATTCCTTTAATTAAGTTCAGATTTGGTTGCTTCTGGTTCTGGCTTCTCTTTGGTTCTTTGGTTTATTCAACAAATTAATTTGGTTATATTTGGTTCTTGGTGTCGGTATTCTCTTTACAAGCAGTCTAAGAAACAAAAGGGAACAAGTAGAGGATCCAGTAAATGTAAAAAATTGGGTGGTGGTGAGTCTCGTAAAGATACAAGTAATGTTTTAAACCCAACTTCATCCGCAATACGAATGTTTGCTAGCTTCAAAGGTAAATCCTTCAATATTCACTCATGGAATGAGTTGTGGTTTGGATTTTCTTAACCGTTTTCTCCATTTTCACACTTCTTCTACGGAACAATAATTCACGTTGAGAGCAGAAGTACCTACATTATAAGTGTACTTCGGTAATTGTTATGTTTAACTTTTACCAGTTTCAAGAAGGCTACTACTAAACCCACTCACTTCTGCCTCATTCTATCACTTAATGGTTTTCTCAAGTCTACTTTAACTATAGTCCTTCTACATACTTAACTCCAGTCAAGATTAGTATCGAACTTGTTTGATTTCTTTCGCTTCTTTGACTGCGTGCTCATCGCATTTTACCTTCCATACTTACCACGTTTGTTACTGTTGAGAGACTCAAGGTGTTCTCGTTTGTTAGCGTGGTGAATTTTAGCTTTAGCATAATAACTAATCACTGGTAGTGGTGCTTCATATGAGATCCTTGTTTGTAGGCGTCAGTAACGATTAATAATGAGGCCAGCATTGTATCTGCTTTGCTTAGATAATATTGGATGTATATTTAAATAGTTCAGCACGGCCACAGCTGTTTTTCGAATCTCTGATCCTGATGCTGGTCGTAACTCGCAGAATCATGCACTCCAATTTCTGGAATGGATTTTTAATGCATATTATTAGGTCAATGGTTTGGTATTTGCTTTATTAACTTGTTGGCTGATTTTGTCGTAATTTTGTTTCAGGCATGCCAGTTTCTAATGATATAAACAAGCAATAACCTTAACATTTTCTTTCTCTGTGCAACTTTCAAATCTAGGTGGCTCAGAGGCAACAAAAGAAGCAGCAACAGTCTGACACGAAGAAATCGCCTGCCAAGAGTGGAAACGCTGGAAAGAAACCCTCACCGAAGACCAAGAAAGCTGCTGCCAAGGCATTGGCAAAGGACGAAGGTTGTAAAGTGAATGGAATTGAAGGAACCTCGGACTCATCAGCCTCTTCTTCAATGCAGAGCATTGACAGTGCCGGATCGCCTTTACCCACGCCTCTGACCTCCTTCCAAGGCGTCTTGCGAAATGGATTGAATGTAAGTTGTTTGTTTTCCATTTTCGTGGAGGACAGTTGTTTTATGACCTGCAGTTACTTAAGTTTAAAGATGTAATACATAATACAGTGACCAAATGCTTTGTAATGTTTATAATTCCTCAGGAATCGTCAAAGGATGATGAATCACTAGGATCAGACGACTTTAAATTCCAGGTTCAAAACCCAAATAACAAGTTCAAAGGAATGCTTGTGGACTTACTGGAACGAAAGGTGGCT
>VNWX01000752.1:0-18855 GCA_009869905.1 Ceratophysella communis | reverse complement strand
AATTCATGAGCATGAACCCCTGCCCAATTCCGTGTGCATGTAATGAACAATTTAAGCTTCAAGTTTTACAAGGAAGACTGCTGTCTGATGCTGAACAATGGAACTAACTGTGTGTGTGTGTGAACCCAATCAGCCCTAACATGAACGCTGAACGCCTCTCTCACCTCGTCTGATAAAGATCAGTTCAGAACTTCTTTCACACCTTCCAAGCCTGCCTATGCTATATTCACCGAATCGGCGAAGCATCATAAATGTATATAAAATGATTCGTTGTTTTCTTAAGACGGCACATGAGACTACAACATTACGTCACACCCGACCAAAAACCCAGCCGTCTCATTAGTATGCAGACAGGACTTGCATGCAAGCTTCAAAGCCTAGCTCAATGAGCTTCGGAATAATTTCCGAATTTTAAAGTCGAACAGTAAAAGCATCAAGCATATCCTTCATTAAAGCTAGACAATTCTCCTGCAGGTTTCTTGGAAACTTTCGGAACTGCAAAAATTTCCAACGAAAATGCAAGAGTAGCTTCCATTTCGAATAACGGGCAATACTTAAAAAATAATTCCTATACGAATCGTCGATCACCCCGTACTGAACTGATGTATGGTTCGGCCACTGCCAGGAGCTATGAATGCAAAATATATCATTAATTCCAAACGTAGCCATCGCATCTCATAAAGCCTTGCAAAAATTCCATCAGGCTACAAGCAACAAACTTCCAATTTCAATCTGAATACACGAACCCAATCAAAAAACGCACATGCCTAGGCTGCTGCTGGTTCGTTCGGTGCACAAAAGAAACCAGGTAAAATCCCCTGAAGAACTGAATTGAATAGCTAGTTAGTTAAGTGGACTCAAGATCAGGAGAAGATGAAGAAGGCAACAGCCTCATCACGTCAACATAACATGAACTCCTCCAGGATCTCTAAAAAGCACTGACTTATGTATGAGAAGCATACAAAAAATGTAATACACCTACACAAGCCCTGTCTCTACACACACATGAAATTTAGCATGGTGCCAATGTTGCACTGGGCAATCTTGAGATCAGCAGAAGATCTGTCTTGAGATCTGATGGGTTCTTGTGTGTTCAAAAAACATGTAAGTTTAAGTTAACCATAGGACTAGTGTACATTGACATTGACATCCTTCACGCAACATGCGTGAGCATTGAGCTTGCGTGACGTTGACAGGAACTACGTTCAGTAAACATGCGACAGATTGCTCGTTCGCTATTGCTTAAGTAATTATGATGTTCCCCTCGCAAAAATCGGGTTTTAGGAACTATTGTTCATTGTCTAACGAACAACAAATAGTCCAGCGTCTAGCCCTTGGCGATAGGGCTACAAATCAAGTCGGTACACCTACATACAATACACAATAGAATCCAGAATTCATCTGAATCAAGAATCACACCTGTGTACCAAGATCTGAGCTAGCAGATGTGATTCTTGATTCACTGGAAATATAAAACGAATAATTTAATGCATACTAGTACTGGCTGGCATATCATTAAATTTTGGAATTTTGACAGCCACGGGAATCGACGCCGAATTTATTTTTAATAAAAATTGAACAGAAAATTGGATTCCCTAAGAATAAGATACCTAGGTGCAAGTGCTAAGTGCAAAGATGCGATATCACTTAATAAAAACTAATACTTATAAATGGGCAGAAAATTCTGAAACCCTATTCACTCGATTATTGGCATAGACCCTTAAACTCACCCAACATCGACCAGTAATACCACTTTGTCAAGATTACAAGATTCAATCTCAATTCAGTCGACATCCATGCAACTTCCTATGTCTACGCATGAATTCTGTAATTTCCTATAGGTAAGTATCTGCATACTTGTGGCCAGTAAACATCCAAGATCGGAATGAGATTATTGAACTTGCTTACAAACGCCTCGCATCTTAAACTCAAACTTGAATTGGAAAATCAATTGATTACAACATTCTATTGTGCAGTCAGCAGTCAAAAAAATTCTGAGATGGAAAGATACTTGATTTATGTGACGGAAGAACATGAGGAAATCCTGCTGTATTGCATACCAGCATTATCTTAATCCATGCAGTTCCGTATAATTTTTTGACATTGGTATATACTGGTATGCTAATGTTTTCCAAAGAAATCTAAAACTTGAAGGCGTCAGTCTGAAAAACGCATAATAAATGCCCGTAACTTCCAAATTCAAAGCTATCGCCTGTTTTTATTATATTTGCCAAACGGACTCCGTTCTGCACTTCACAATTCAAAGAACTGGTTTTTGCCTTATTCCCAACGGCAGGTCAAAAAACATTATCCATTACGAAATATTGAAAATACAGACGAACGAATCCCTCATAATATCTAGCCAACGTCCATCCACCCTCTTGCATAATCTAATGACCATAATCAAGGTTTACATTTTTTGGTGATTTGGTTTTTACTCAAAACATGTAGTAATTTGAAGTCTGGGGGCAAATACGAGCTATCGTTAAAAATTGGCTCATTTCCTATACACTAATCTAACGTTATAACTATTTGGCAACGCTTAAATGTCCATCGGCAATTCATGATTTCTAACCGGTAATTTTAATCTTTAACTAACTGCAATTCAGACCTAAGCAACACTTCTGCGAATCTTCAGCCAAATTCACGTAATTAAAGCTAAGGGAAGTCAATTAGCCTCTCGGCCACACGGAAATCCCGCCATAGCAGTGACTTGGCAAATCCTAAAGCATGACGAGCGAAGAGAGCCCAAAATAACTAATTTCACCTCAAGTTTCATACATTTTATAATTAGTTAATTACAATGTGTAGTGTATACAGAGTGAGGCAATAAATTATAAATTACAAGCTATGCACTACGGTCAGTGTTCATGCTCACGACTCACGACGTTGGGTGTTGGGTCTGATTTTGATTATGGTTTACACTTTGATTGTTTGAGTGTTACACGATACTATTAATGTTAGTATAGTACAATTACGCGTGCAGATAAGGAACTATTGACGCTAGCATTAGCCTGGCTCGGCCTGGCCTAATTCAAGCCTGATATTTAATATTTACAATGGATTTACTGTTAACTGTTACTGCTGTGTTTTCCATTATTTATTACTACTATTTACCTCGAGCTAATAACAGAGTACTGAACCAAAATAACTTACTTTTGACTTGCTTCTTGATCGGCTTCGTTGCATCCAGCCAGTGCTGTAAAATAGAAATTTAGTCATAAATTAATTAAATGTTGCATTTTCAGCCATTATTTTTGAAATTTTGCTAGGGTGTAAACGACAACATTATTGAAAAAGCACTAATTGAATTACCTGCACATGATTTGCATCTGTATACTGAAGCCCAAAGTAATCCTTTTCAATTAAATCCAAGTTGTAGAAAACTTGTTCATATAAATCACTTCCATTGGCTTTTTTCTGAAAAAAAAATAACAAAGAAACGAGAAAAAGTTAGAAAAATGCTTACAAGAATAATTAATTAGGTATCATCCCACAGTACATCCTACCGAAAACTGGTAGCCATTTAATCATTCCTGCATTTTACATACCTAGGTGTTTTGTATTCATCAATAATTTAATTTTTAGATTAGCTTAATCCTCGTCCATTAAAAAATGCATAAATAATTAGCGATAAAATTTTCGTTCGATTCGGGAACTTGTTCCTCAAAAATTAAACCTGAAGCTTGGTAGCATATCGCGAACGGTAAAGCATTGGGCCTCATATCCAATGAGGTCTAATCATCCTTCATCCCTCAATTGCAAATCTGGCTTCATCCCCCTATTTAAAAAACGAATAAGATTACTACGGTGAGGGTAGCTTTTCTATCACTGATGTAAAAGCCTTCAATTTAAAAATGCAACGCCGATACAAAGCATTAGCATTTATTTCTCCCGATTGAAAAACCTCGCTATATTCCGATTACAGGCTACAGGTAAGTAATTGGAATTGGATGCACTCAAATCGATTATCCGTTCAATTCTTCGAGTGTCTGTCTAGTCAGTCTAGCCTGGGCATATTTATGATGAATCATTCAGTCCATAATACGAGCAGAATTCAAATGAAGTTAATCAAAAAGCTTTTAAGGATTCGGTGGACAGTTCAATGTTCAATCCGAATGAGCGTATCGTACCTATCGGTATTTAAAATTCAAATCGAATTTTGGATTTTACCTAGTACAGGCAAAGAGTACATGAATTAATTAAATATAATTTTCCAGATTTTCTTTGTTGGCTCTGCCGAGCCGATTCATAATCGAGACAATTTTTCATAGATGCATTCTTGCTCACACACTGCAAATTACAGGTAAACCAATTGAAAATTGCAAACATCGACGCCATTTATAGATTTTCACCAAAAAGTGTAAGGAAAATTAGTTAAGGCAGATTTAAAGCTAGCACGGTTAGAAAATATCGATTGTAAAAGTCACATGCAAATCTAAATACACATATCACCTATGTAAAATAATAAAACGAATCCTATCTAGCTGGAGCTCTGGACATATTCCAGTAAGTACCTCATCTCTGTTCTGTCTGTCAAGTTCAAGGCCAAGAAGATGAAAAGTGTTAAAAAGCCTCTTTTAAAGCCCCGTCGTCGTCTTCCTCTACGAAAAACACTAAACTTCGACTTGTGCATGCCTTCCAGCTTCCAGTCAATTGTTCTCCGTCGTGGTAAAAGAAAAGTTACAGGTAAAGTAAAGGAAGCGAGTAAAGTGAATAGTGAATGAAAACCCAAGAATAAAAAAAATGAAACCAGGACCCATTAACAGCACCATCCCTCTATCACATTTACCATTTACTACCTGGGCATATAAAACTTAGAGTCACTCACTCAGCAGCAGGCAGCAATGAGCTTAAATTACTGAAAATTCAGAATCCAAAGACCGTGACATGCATAGTGTTTTTTAAATAATAATACATTAGTAGACTGAACAGAACAGACGAAAACAGCGGGCGTGTCCAGAGGTTTAGGTTTAGGCTGTAGCAGGCAGCTACAATTTAAATTTAAAATGTAAAATCTGCTTAACTAAAACGTTTTTTGCCCATTAAAAAAATTGACGCAAATGAGCCGATTAATAGCATCGAGCATTCACAGCACATTTCTACCTAACCTAACGTAACTTGACTCATTGAATAGAAATCACGTGTTTCGCACAACTCGATGGCATCGATTAGCACGTTTACACCGTATATTTGAATTCATATACCCTTGCGTGTACTTTGAACCTGAATACAATAAACAAAACAAAATCTGTACCTTTGCCCACAGGTAAACATGAAAACACAAGTCCCTGAGTCCCTACAATTTAACTTCCTATTCCAATGCCCTTCCTATTGTTCAGATTCTATATATACCGTAACTTTACAACCGAAAATCCTAAATCTGTACCTTTGCCCACAGGTAAACATGAAAACACAAGTCCCTGAGTCCCTACCATTTAACTTCCTATTCCTATGCCCTTCCTATTGTTCAGATTCTATATATACCGTAACTTTACACTTTACAACCGAAAATCCGAACCGAAAGACATGACTTGCTTTGGTGCTAGTGCTACGGTAGTAGGTAATGGAAACGAAATAAATACAGAAAAACTTGAGATACAGACACAGAAGAGGTCTTTCCCTTCCAGCTCATCTTACACACCTTGAATTTTGGATTCAAGTTCAACAAGCTTTTAAGCATCTACCTTTGCCCAGCAGCATCTTTTAGCCTACAGTTTAGAGACAGACACAATTGTTCAGAATTATAAGGTAGGGTACCGGGTTGTTATAAGGTAGGAAGGACTTGGACAGGACCCTTCTTCTGTTCCTCATAGTTCTTAAATAGGAATATAAAAAGTTTAGAGGCCACAGCAGGAGCCCCCCTTCTTGCCTTCAACTGTTCAACTCAACGTTTCGACAGAAACTAAGGCAAGGCTTAAGTTAAATAAATGACTTCACTATCAAATCTAGACAGGACAAAAGAGGGCTTTTATTTGATTCCAGATTAGGATTACCTGTGCTGTGATGTATGTCGTAGAATGACTTAATCCTGATTTACCGTACGCTGAATTTGCACGGCATTAGGAGCCTGATTTTGGTGGATGGCCTATGCTTAAGTCTAACGTAAATTAACCTGGCTAACTTGCTTAAATATCCCAAACATGACTTTTGCACGGCCTAGCGTTTCAAACCCGGAACTGCAATTACAATGCAAAACAGTGAATTTTATCTTTATCTTTTGAAAAATTGCAATAATCTTCAATCAAACAAAAGCGCATTGCAATGAACATTGAACAGGTTTGAGATTGCTGCTGATAGCCGGCTAATGATGGCCTTCATCGAAAATCCAACCATTGTTAGGCTGTTGGGCTCATATTCAGCTTGTATTGACTATTGTCTGATTGCAATTGTGAATTGCAGTTATGGCTTCAAGTGTAAACTGCAAGCTTCAAGCTTCATGTCAATGAAATGGGCTATTAAAATACTTAATTAGTGTGTGATTGTTCTGAAGTTCCAGTCATAAAAAGACGGCATACAGTGGAAAATTGCAGAGAATCCCTGTGGAATACAGTTTTTGTGCACCAAAGATTCACGTTTTCCTGAATTCAGGACACATAAATTCTAGGTTTTATGTTTTACGCTCCTAGCCTCTGCAGTAAATTAAATTGCTTTTAGTGTGTGATTGTTCTGAAGTTCCAGTCATAAAAAGACGGCATACAGTGGAAAATTGCAGAGAATCCCTGTGGAATACAGTTTTTGTGCACCAAAGATTCACGTTTTCCCGAATTCAGGACACATAAATTCTAAGTTTTATGTTTTACGCACCTAGCCTCTGCAGTAAATTAAATTGCTTTCGACAATCAAGAACGAATTTTATTTAGGATGTAATTCGTATCAAGCTTTCTTCGTTTTTTGAATTAATACATCAAATATTAACCGGTCAAACAAAGTGAGACGGACACGCTATGCGGGCCAGGCTTAGATTCCTTTATGACCGAGACCGAAGGCTGTTAGAAAATTCAGACATTAATGATTTAGCACGTTACAGCTCGGGAAGCCTTGCATGGGCATGGCACGGCGGATTCAGTTTATTGTAGTCGGACACGGGACATTTCGCCTCGGGCGGTAAGATACGCGATACGACTCGACCTACTAAGCCTATTAGTTCTAGCTCAATTGATCACAAGGCGAAACGGTCAAATCTGTGTTTGCCCGAGACGAAACTACAAAAACTCTGGCAATTCTGCGATGCCAAGAGCCAAGACCCAAGCCCTTGATATCAAGTCAAATAACAGAACATAAAAATTACCCTCGTGGGGAAATGAGCAGCTGAACCCATTTCATGAATGCGGTCGGCTGCAGACCAGTATCAAAGACATTATAAAACATAATGGACAAAATATCGACCTAACACCAACCGAATTTTCGGATTCACTTTGGGCTTACAAATCCGTAACATAAAAAAGACACAACATTTTCAGCTTTGAAACTGTCGCTCGTATATAATATTTACCTAAATATCAATGGCAAACTGCAAAATTAGCATAACTGTAACCCCAGCCCCGAACGACAATATTTGTATAAGTACCTGACAGCTCGTGTCAACTTAATCCTGGCTAATCCATAGAACTGCAAATCCAAGCATAAGAGTCGTTCCCAACACCGTTATATTAAATGAAACATCCAACGAAGGGTGTCTGGTTTCTATTTGACGCTAATTGTGCGACCGTAATTCTATTTCGGACCATGTGGTCTAGTCAAAACACTAATGAGAAGAAAATTGTGACTTCCTATTCATTCTCAAAACTGGACCTCAGCTCAGCTTTAAATTGTATTATCCCAGATTTGAGAAAGATGACTTGTGATTTCAAAGTAATTGTCACAACAGTCAACACACCGGGCAGTCTTATTATTCATACGAAATAAGTGGACTACGAAGTCAAAATACTTCAATTTTCAGTTCAGTTATGCAATCAAAAATTTCGTGTTGGGGGATTTGCAATGCACAATTTTGATAGCGTTCTGATTCTGAGTTCAGAATTCATTTTTGAGCTCAAGATCAGCGTATTTTTGCCAAAATGCTTGTCAAAAACTGGCCTGACCGTGACCGCTATTTCCACCATCGGTCAAATTAAACAAACATTCTCGAAATGCCAGCATTAAACCGTTTAATTTACTTAAGCATTATATCAAGTCTGCCAACAGCTGAGCTGACAGCTGACGTAATTCGTACAACGTTACGAATTAACGAAGTTTTGATACATGAGATATGATATAATACGAGCCCAGAGCTATCAGAATCATATCAAGTTCATCTAGACAAAGCCAAGCCAAACAATCTCGTAATCGTCACACACAGTTAACTTCACATTCACACCCTCCAACTACATTTTTACTTACTCTAATTCTTAATCCAATTCAAAAAGAATCATAATCATAAACTACTGTGGGAAGAATGTGTAACGGAATACTGGTTAATTGCCGTGCCATGCTGCAGTACTTTAATGCAGTGTACATAAGTACAGCTACCTACTGTTTTGTCTATCAATGCGTGGGAATCGGGATTCCGCCATTTAAAATTGTAATTTGCAGCTTCCAAATTCCAGATAACTTCGTTATAAAGTTAATTTTGATTACTCTAGGAATTCATTACTTGAATTAAAGTTCAACTGCTACCGAAGTTGGGCCAATTTAATTCTCATCATGTTGAAATTGGGTTCGTCGGAACAGCGTATTTCTCTAAACGGCATTGCGCTGAAAAATAGGTCTTAACGTCAATGAACATAATTTTTGGCTTTGATCAAGCGAAATGGTTTGATATATAAATCTTAAACAGGATACAAATCCATGCAGCAATTGCATTTGATTTCAAGGTGGCAGACAGTAACGGTACTCTATTATTGTATACTGTCGATGTGTAGCCTTTCTATTGTCTCACTCTCAAAATCAAATCTATAAAATTTGAGGTACTTTAACAGGCATTTTCCTGGTTTACATTAAAATGCATCCTTTGTACGGCGGAGTTCTTCGGTTAGATGAATTATCGAATTTCTGGCCGTTCGTTCCAGCAACTGGCAGTGTCAAATATAAAGAATTTTGATGTCAAAACCGGAAGTGATAGGGTAAAACAGCAAGGTACCGATTAAAGCATGCAAAAATGTCCAGATAAATCAAAAATTCGCGTTTGGCAAACGCTAGGGTGTACTCAGAACGACCCATTTTCGGCCACGATCCACGATTCATCCAAATCGCAAATACCTAGCCTAATAGCAAATAGGCAGTATCTAATCATCTCTTCTCCATTTAATTCATTACTATCAGCAGGAGACTCGCCGTCATAAATTTCAGTAGGTGAGTCCGAGCCGTGAGCCATGATTCGCCATGAACATTGAACGCATTGTTAATTGTTATAATGGAGCCTAAGCTTTAAAGTCGAATCTACGAATCAAAGCGCTGTCGATTGCAAATTTTAACTCAGCAGCCTATGGACGCCATAGTACAGAGAATACAGTACAGCCCATTGCCCATTCAGTCCAATTTCAATTTGAGCCATCAGTGTCCCCCATTCTTCCCATAATCAGCACTTCCATCCATTTGCCATTACCGACCAAGTTAATATTGTTACAAAACAAAAACCTTCGTTCAAAAGCTCTTATCTCTAAGGCCTGCATAAAGGTATTACCTAATACAAGTAAATAGCCATAGTCATTGAGTCGTTACTGTATCAGAATCAAAGCTGCATGCATGCCTGATGTCCAAATCATGAATTAGAAAGGGAAAGTGAGGTACCTATAAGATTAAACCACAAGAATGCTGGTATGTTTAAAGTGTTTAGTCAGAATCTAACAAATGGGCCCTTTAAATCACTTCTGTAAGACGTCGAACATCGAATACCCAGGCCAGGACGCATCAGGCTTTCGTGGTCAAATTTGTGGAAGATGGTAGCTGGCAGGCAGCCATTACGCCAACGCCTTACAAAAGGATAAAACCTTGTTTTGACGTTAGCAAATCTTTACGAGTACACACGTAACTGCCTGCATAATGCCAAAAATGCAATATTCTTTCTAGGAAATTGCCGTATTACTGCCTGTGCACTACTGTGTATAATGATGAGCGAGTGGTACAGATCTTTCAAATTTAATTGGCAACATTCAACATTTCACTATTTCGTAATACCCTTATGAAAGGCCGAGCTGAGCCTTTTATGGCGAAAGTTGACAAATTCATTAAAATAAAGGCTATTTAAGATACTTAAGGACATTTATGGACAGTCGTAAGTTTTAGGATATAACATATAACTCGTTTTATAATCTCTTGGTGAAACTGAGAACTGAGGCGAGGAAGGCTTTAACTATGGCACAGGTACCTTTGGTAAATTTGCATTATGCATTAAATACAAGCTTTGTCTCTGTGTGTTCTGAACCGAATCTTTGAAATTCTAAATCAACATGCATGTCAACTTTTCTCAAGTATCAATCAACACCTACACAAAATATGGCAAAGCCGGATAAATACTGGATGGAGATTACTCCTCTGCAAAAATTGCAAATTATCCAAGATTTTTCCCACATGCATCCCAATTTTATGCTCGTTTCGTGCACTATGGTCACGGATCATGGAACTCATGGACAAATCGAAGCTGGATCCTGATCCTGAATATCTATATATGGCCATTAGCAGGATTGCGAATTGCTGGCAGGACGACAAACGAGCTTGACCTTACTTGGCCGGTCTACGTCCACGTTGCTCATATGCTTGGCTAAATTAGCCCAATCAAAGTATAAATGGTGCTATGGAATTACAATTACAAATCAAATAAAGCGCAGCTGAAGGCTACTTTCCTGAATAGTATAAAGCAAATATTCATGATAGATCGGACAGTCTTAAGACTTAAAAAGAATGGCTCACTGCAGTAATCATTATTCTGGTTGACCTCGACTTTTGCCGTGTCTCAGTAACAAGGTTCAATATCATCAACGGACTCGTTTGAGTCTGCACGCCGCCATAATAGGCCAGGAGAGACGGAACAAGCTTGCAATTCTATCCATTGTGTACATATATTACATGCATAATTGGATGATGTAATTAGCGAGATGATTAAGATAGAATTAAAACTCAGGGGTTGAATTCAAATGAAGCCCATGCCATACGTAATCTCCACAGAGCTCTGTTACAGCGTCACATCTGCCGCACGCATAACGATACCGATCTGACTTGGAGTTCCGCATTTAATACTGGAACAGAAATCCGTTAATATACCAGAAAAATGCAGAGTATCACGTATCACGTAGCCCATCTGTTCATCGAATAACAACGAATATGTAAAACTTCTTGGGAGGAAGAAGGTGCCTCGCATTAGCACTCGATATGACGCGTTAGTATTTCATTACAGTTTACACAGCGGTAAAAAAAAACTTATTATGCGCCCATGATGGTGTTCACGAATGTGACTTTGACTCTAGGGCAGAATTAGAATTAGTGATGATATGCAATATTGACTCATGAGCCCTCGTTTCCAGTCTATTTTGTACTTACATGCTTCGTAGTCTATTATTCTTTTCAAAACTAGCGTCCTTTATGACTTGAATCTTTGAATCATCATGTCATGAGCCAGGTAACAGCTAAACTATGTGCATAGGTGATAAAGGTGAACTTTAAGACTTCAAGGTAAGTAGTTTGGCTGCTGATTGTGATTATCTACAGAAGACTAAATGCACTGAAGAGGCTGAGGAAGATAGATTAGATTCTTAGGTGGGGTGCTTCTTGTCAGGTCTCATGTTCCACTAATAGCATCGTTAAACTGTAACTGTACCAGCAATATCCGATCCATTACCCCAGATTTTACGACATAAATCGAGGTCCTTCGGCTTCGGCAGTTAAAGTACGCGTACACCTTTCACGAGATTTTCTTTCCTGTGCTTGACAATAGCAATTGGGTGTCAAGTTTTGAAGTCAGTTTACTTCTACTGCGTCTGAACTGAAAAATAACTAAAATATATTTTTCGGCTCATTATTTTCAGAAACTTTAACCGCAAAATGTGTAAAAACGTCTGATAATTCAGTCCAGTACAAGTCAAATTAGGTTAGATGCTTATAAACAAGCTCTACAAACTACAAAGCTTGGGTTCAACAAATAAGGCTTCTAATGGGGTAAATTTCTATAATGGGTAGCTGTCCACGTATTAAACTGAATAGAGAAAAGCACATCTTGCTAAATTAGCTCTCACCGGGTTGGGCGGACTATAAAGCTGTCTACTTCACATCGATTCAATCTATCTTATTAAATCCTCCCTACTTCCTCTCATTCTATTTTCTGCAAAAAGAAATTCAGGCTTTTATAAGCTAGCTATACCGACGCTTTTATAAGGCTTCGAAACTTCGAACAATGAAGCCGATAGCAAATAGCATCAGGAGAAACAGAAAAGCAGATGTATTGTGTTTGTGTGTACCAATATCAAATCTACATCTAGAACATCCCATGAATATTCACTACCCATCTATAAACAAATCATATTAATGAATAATACCGCCAACCACATCAGGTAGGTTGGTAGCACATCAAAATTACAATGCAACGAGAATATTTTAAGCCTGGTTTATCTTTACAGCATAGCTTTTTTAACTCTGGATCGGTACACGGTAGCAGTAGCACGGGTTGAATTTAAACGCATACGCATACGCATACTATGTATGTCGAAAGCCGACGACATGACACCGAGCACCGTATGAATACGTTCAATTTCATTTTTTGTAGCATCAATAATTTGTAATTCCAAAATCAAATTGTAATTGTAATTTAATAAATTGACTCACAGGTAATTCAATGGAGAGGTCAGTCCCATCCAAGACAATGACTTTACAGAGAATGCAGTGCTTATTCGGTTTGAGAGGCAGTGCTTGAGACTTATTACTTTGGTAGCCCGGGGCGGGTTGTTGGACCGCCGGGGTGCTGATATTCCGTTGGCCTTTCGACCTCCGACTCAAAAACCGCAACATTTTCCTGTCCGAATATAATGAAGTTTTTTCCAATAAAAATAACCGTTGATTCAATATTATTTTCAAGAGTTCAGTTCAGTTCACTCACTCCACCCCCACTACTTGTCTTCAGTCAATATTGGCGAACATGAATCAGCATCAATCCGAGGAACTTTTACGTCTAGGCTATCGGCTAACGTAAAACATTATAAACATGAAATTTATAAATAGTTAAGTGTATTAAATATTAAATTGTTCAGCATTTCAATTTAAAAAGTAACGCTTTTCTTGCATTCGCCGCACTGCACGCATAGATCCGCCAATAATCAATAGCCAGGAGCTACAATTGGCAAAGATGAAGTCTAAAACAATAGCTAATTTCGTACAAAATATCACGCGAATTTTCAGGACAACAGTCAACGGTTCAAATTTTTTTTGCAAGCCGGCGCAAGGTTTATCAACCTTTAAATTCAAAAATCACTCACAGAATACACAATTTACGGTAGCGTCCTTAAGTAATGTATCCAGTATATCCGAAATTAATGCACGCCACGTGTTAAGTTCACAAGTGGACGGAAGGTCAAGAGTTCACGCTGGACGGAAAGGTGCACAAAACTTGTGGGAACAAAAAACGGGACTGCAAACAAGGAACTGCGGCTTGACAAGCTGAGCTTCAGAGTACAAATGAGTCAACAACACCTTTCCGTTCCTGCATTCCAATCCAATCAAATACACCTTCCAAACTTGAGCTTGGGGCTCTGTTGACGGGCCATGCACTTTATACGAAATAGAGATAAATTCACAACTTTAAATAATTTCTGAATTAATAGACACAGTCTATGTAATTCATTTAAAAGTTGTAGCTGGCGTTTTAATTTATCCATCGCAATATATGATTTGTAATAAAAATCCGTTTATGAATGCATTCCTTCCATTCATTAGTTTTAAATGAGGACGTTTTATTTAGCTTGGTTAACTATGTAAAAGTTTTAAGATGCATTATGTTGATCAGAAATTCCCTGATCATCTAAATTTTCTTGATTTTTTAACACTGTGTAGTGTAGACTAAAATAATGTCGTGAAGACAGAAATACGCAGGTTGTGTATTGTACATATATAGCTAGTTATAGTTATTACTACGACGAAATTTACATAATTCAATTCCAGAATTTCCAAAAACTGTCAGCGAAATTATCCGTTCAATTAAGGAACCAAATTTAGTATTAACAATAAATTTTAGTTTTACATATGATGCCATTGGTTGATAAATATGTACCAATTGTACTGTTTCAACAAATCAGTAGCTATTTTGACTTTTGATTCCTATATTTAAAAGCGCCTGTAAGAATAGGTTAGGAGAATTGTTATTTCTTATTCTGTCTACATAATAAGCTGAGCTACATTTAATAGACATCCAAGCTTAGTTCATGCAAAATTTAAGTATAAACTGTATAAATAAAATCCCACAAAAATCCAATTTTTTCTATTTAAATTGCAAAATATTTAAAATACTTATCCAAAGCTAAATTAAACTCTTTTAATCAATCAGACACATACTTACCTAATTTTTATGCAATAATTCAAAGTTCATAGCAATCGAAAATCGTCATTACTATGCTCGATTTTACAATTTCTATATCAAATTCGACGATTTACTGTGAGTGGTTGCGTAGTAACGTATGCCTCGGATAGCCCGGTTCAAGTTCTGGCGTGCCCTCGCTCAACTCCGCCTTCTTTTGAAATCTGCCCAATGAGAAGGCTGCTTCACTATTTTTGAATTTGAATTTGCTTTGCCGTCTCCTTTCTTTTTTGTTGCGAGGCAATCAGTCTACTCCCGCTCTCAACGGACAAAGGACAAAGGAAGAAGAAGAGCTCGGTTTTGACACTTGACCGCAATTAATTTCTCCACAAGTTCTCAATAATTGTCAGGCAGCGCGGTATCACACAGGCCATACGGTAGTTCTGAGTGACCCGAGGTCAGCAATCTGCAACGCGATGGACGGACGTCGGAGTTTGGTCAAATCCAGACAAATGACTCCGGATCACGAGTGCGTCTATCTTCCGCCGAATACTCCATTGTCACCAGAGCAGAGGAAAGATCCGGCCATTCAAATGAAAATTCTGGATGACAGCTTGATTGACCCTGCTGAGGCATCAACGTAAGTTATGTCATTGTCAAAGTTCGCTAATGCTAATCATGAGTTGATGCAATGTTAACGGGTGACGACACGATTCGATGTCAACACAGTCGACAAGTGTCAACTGTTGACTGTCAGTAAAAAATGGGGCAACTCGCTTTGGCTGTTAAACGTTCGTTTTTACACCCGGCGTGTCGGAATTGCTCATGAAAAAATAAAAATTAATGGTTTGGTAAAAATTGCATGTGCTGTCAAATGTTGAATGTCAAATTACGGTTGGCGGTCAACGGTCATTGACTTTTTATGGTGGGCATTTAGTAACAATTTTTCTGATCCACTCACCATTACCATTTTATTCTTTGATCTGGAACTTAGACTCAGCATGGACTCTGAAGATGAAGCGGAACTAGAAAATTGGAGGCAAATGTGTCGAGCTGCGTACATTCGAGAATCTGGACATAGCTTTTCCGTTCCTGTACTGGATACAAGTGTTAGCCCAAGAGAAACTGTTGATCTTGAAATGGAGAATGAAATGGAACCGACAAGCGAGGTTATATTCCACATTGGACAAAATGCTGTGCGAGCTAAGAGACCGCGTACGAGCGGGTCACCTCAGACTCCGACGGGCTACACTCCACGATCATCCAGAGCAAGGTTTAATTTCACATCGGCTATTATACTTTGTACTGCAATGCAACTATATTCCTTCGTTTCATTTGAGCTTCCAGTCCGTTTCCAGGAAGAGTATCCGTTCAGAGCTCACAATAGTATTTCTATTTTTTTTTATCTATTTAGAATCTCGGTTTCGAAATTGGTACTCCCACCAACTGAGGAGGACTTTGACAAAGAAAACATTCCGGTGTATAACCTGCCAGCAGATGAAGAGATCCCGGATGCTGGTCCAATTGTTTTGTCGGATGAAGAGCAGAGCGCATCTTCAGATATTGTGGAAGGACTTGCAGAAATTTCAGCTCCGGATATGGCGATTTCTCCATTGGAAACTCCACATCTGTCAGACAAAGTTGATGTTGTGGACAATTTGGAGAAGTCTATTGGCAATATGGATGTGTAAGTGGTTTCTGTTTGTTTGATATTCCATCACATCACTTGCGAGCACTTATTTCTTTCATTATCAACTACTTATTGAATTTAATTAGAAATTAGAATTTACAATTACATTGTTTGAGGTTTGATTATAATTGCTTAATACATATACAGTAAGGTACTTTTACTTTTATATTGTTCCTTGGCTATTGGCTTGAAATAGAAATGACATTATATTGGAAAACGAACAACTTAACAAGAACGTTGAGTCAGGAGAGAATTCTGACCTCCGTACATCAGAGGACCCAAAGTTGTCATTTTCTGAGGCCTTGCGCTCTCCTCAAAGTGATGTAAATGATTCAACCAACAATTTGTCAAGAAACACCGATATCAACAGTAGTCTCTACCCAAATGTTTCACCTGGGTAAGCAGTTACAATAGATCTTTGTTAATAAAATACAAATTTAACACTTTATCCTTATGGGAAGTGGGAAAGCGATTGGAACATATAGTAGTTACCTAATATGAGTTTTTGAAACCTTACTTTTATCTTGTTTTAATAAAGACCAAGACCTGTGCACGACCTTTCAGCTGCTAGATCATCCGAAGGTCACGAAATGGTTAGCCCAGCGGATAAAGAACGTGTTCCGTATAGTCCCAGAAAATCTGGTTTGCATGTTGAGTAAGTTGTATGTTGTATTTTATTTGATACGAGAAGTGAGCATGATCAGTAATCAGTATGACTAATAAGAATAAGAGCAAGGATAGATTCGGCATTAAATTGATGTTACCAATGTATACTTGCAGGACTCCGCGCACACGGGTTCAGGCATGGATGGGAACGTCAACCAAAAGTCCGGATGGCTTCGAAAGTCTGTCACCACAGGAGCCCAGCGCACATAACGGTACTCCAGTGTAAGTTCAGATTCAATTTAGATTTTTTTAAATCTGAATTGATTGCACACAGCGAAGTATTTTATAAATGCGTACATTCATATCATATTTCATGCCAATACTCTCAATCATCTAACTTAAGTACTTATTTATTTCTTCTTTTGAACAGTAAGCCTGGAATTCGTGAGAATTCTAATCGACAATTCACACCACGAAAAGAAAGCGAATTTCAATCGTGCAGTGAGGATGAAGAGCCTAATGCAGAAGACAATGGATTGTTTGAGGAGGCAATGGAGGAAGATAACCCAGTTTTATGGAGAAAGTCGCGAATCAGAAATTGACAAAATGGACGTTGACACAACGGATTCATTTGATTTTCACAATAATCGTAACCAAGGATATGCTTCGTCTCAGACTCCAGTTAAGAGCTCCCAGTAAGTCGGCGATTGTTTTTACTTCTGCCCCTCGAAAATTGATAGATTTGAAATCATTTTCATTTTTCATAATTATGCATTTCGTTTGTAGGGATGATCTGGACGACACTATTACGCAAATGGAGAAACTTCTGGCTCTTGCTGATGCAGCAGAGGACAGAGAAAGGGAATTGGATCTCGAGAAGATTGACGAGTTTCCACTGGATTTACCATGTGACGAAGAGACAAGCCTTGAAAAATCGAAGCTAATGTCTCCATCTCCAAAGAAATCCCCTGCAAATGGAACTCAGGGCAAACGCAATTCAAGAACCTCTCCTATCCTGGCTGGGCCTTCCTCTCTTGACAAATTCAAGAAACCATCGCTGATTATGCAACCGTTCAAGCAAAGATACCTTGGATTCGGAACTCCAACAAATGTCAATTTTAACACCCCAACTGGTCGAGCTGGTGGCTATCCCAACACACCAAAAACCCCAAGAAATCCTACACCGACATTCACATCTACTCCACACAACAAGCGGACTGTGGAGGTTCCGCTGTCACCTGCATCTTCAGTCGGAAGTCCAAGGGTTCAGCATGTAAAGGTAACTCCACATCGGGAAAGAATTCCTTGGCCATCGCAACTAAAACAAGCACGTGAAGCTCGAGCTCGGGAAATCGCTGCTGGACCATCCCCGGTCATTGATTACATTTACTCAACTCCACCGGCCGTGAATATCAGCCGAGCCGTGAAGAGTCAACAAATTGGTTCAGTTTCCGTCGAACCAAGTTTGAGTTTGACCAACACAGGCGGTAGTTCGACTGGAAGAAAATCTGGAATTCCAATTCTTAGGAAGCTAGCTGGACCGACTCCAGGAAAAATCGGAGAACGGGGAGCAACTCCCATTCTTTCACCAGCCAAGCAGCAAACTGCATTTCTCAATCCATGCCGTCCACTCGAAAACATGCCCAAGAATATTCCATACGGCGTATCTCCACCTCCAACTCGAATCCCAGTCGTTGGAGGACATGTTGACCACAAGGAAGTCCGTAAAACCTCTCCAGTTATTTCTAAGGGCTCTGAGAATGAAGTCAGAGATGTCGGGTCTTCTGCTCGGCGTGGATTTGGAATTCGTCGTGATCCAGTAAATCCGTTGGGAACATTCAATTATTTTGGTAGCGCCCGAGCTCAGCACGCCGCATTCAAGCCTATCAAGTTGGCTTCTCCGGATCCAGAAAATGGAGCACGACCGAAAATTGAGGTGGCTATTAGAAGCACACCGACATCGACTCAGCCTAATTTCGTTGCTCAGCGTCATACGGGTAAGCTTCTTATTCATATACTCATCTCCATTATTATGAACAAAACTTCTTAAATGAAGCACAGCGAAATATAAAACTAACATGTA